>CALNHX010003562.1:0-146859 GCA_940337035.1 Agriotes lineatus | reverse complement strand
TCTAGATTCTAGACATTAGCTATCGCTGCTTTCCTGTGGATATAAAATTACATTTTCAATGGAAAGTAAATTTTAACTAATTGTAGAGTATTTACCGTTCTGTAGATGTTGAGCAATTAACATATTACACTTGGGTGTAGTTAAATTTTACAGCTGACTGCTTTACTACCTATGTTATTTGTAGGTGCTGAAAATGCAAAATTAGTGCTCTAGAAAGGGTTGCTTCCTTGCTTCTTTAGTCATTGATGACATGGCTGTTAGAGAGCTTGTTTTGTATTGTATTTTGAACAGAGATTACTGTGTAATTGGTGGGCAATCAATAAAGTACATCATGCCTGCTAGTTATCATTTTCATAGACAGTTAAGTGGAAAAGATTTATATAAATTAACACTCGAAATTTTAAGAGTACAATTCAAAGTAATCAGAATTGTAGCCGATAGTCATAAATGTCATGTTGCACTATTCACTGTAACAAGTCCTTTGTTACAATGAATTCATAATCAAGATGAGGAAAGTTACGTCCTCCAAGTGAAACATTTGTAGCTCTCATAAAGTTTGTAGTGGAAATTATTCTATAAATGTTGGCAAAAGTTCCAAAAGATAACATCAATCTTAGAGATGAAAAATTTTCATTTTATATCTAGTTAATAATTGATTCCTCCGATATTGGAAATTTATGAAATTTACAATTTCAACGAATTGAAAAACCAAACCTTAGTATGAAAAGAGGAAACTTTTAAGATTAAATTGATGCTAAAGTTTGCAACATTTTACTGTTACTATCATGCAAATGAACTTTAGTCTTGAATAGTTAAAATTTTCTTCTTCTCTCTCAAACGTGTTCAGGCGTGTAATTTTATGGATGATAAAAAAGCATAGATTATTAACACCACGACAACTGTGTTATCTATGGAGTCTAGAAGCATTGGCTACTATGGTAAGACAGTTAATATTACTAGTAAATCGAAACATGTACTTAAATGTTTTCTGTAATAATAACAACAAATACTCTCAAAAGAATTTAATATTTCAATTCCGGTACATCAGTTGAACTTGATAATAATTATCTGACATTTTTCACATACTATGGTAGGCAACCATTAAGGCATGCTAATGTGGCACTCTCCCAAAAAAAAATTACCATCTGAACTACAAATACTACTAGCCTGATAAGAGACTTGTCTCTTGTCATATCTAGGAGGTCGTGGCTTCCGGAGTTATAGGGTGTGTTACACAGGTAAATAAATAATCTCATATAAATTACAATTTAATTATCGACTGAAACAATTAAATATTTTTTCAAATTTTTTCATTATTAAGATTGGTGCCTAATACTTAATAATTTTATATAAGCAGAAAACAGACGTTCATAACTGGGATGATTTTTTACAACATAATTCTTCTACCATACATAGAGATTCCGTTAGTCAAACCAACCGTTTGTAAATTTGTTAATACCAGAACAAAATATGAAAAGTGACTTAATAAACAACAGGTGGAGTGGAAGTTGTTTGTGCAGAAAAAGTTTTTAACATTCAATTATCGCAGCACAATCTGCATCAAAATTTGTTATATAAACTCTTTAAGATTCTTACAATTTTCTGCATAAAATACGGTTGCGTTAAGCCATTAAGCGTTAAGCGTTAAGTCCCCCATCTGGTAATAAGAGGTTCTTGGGGCAGCAAAAGGTTTGGAAAACTTTCTTTGTATATTTGAATCTACAATGGTAATAAACACCAACTACTTATTTATCATCCTGCTATAATTTTTTATTTGCTTTAAGATTGTGATTTTTAAGTTAGATAAACAAGTTATAATTCTTATGTGTAGATAGTTGCCCTTTAAATTAGTTCATTATAGATAATCGAAAAAATATGTAGATTTTCTGTTCATGCATACTATAGAAAATATTTTAATTATTATTAGTCAATAAAGGGCAATCCTTATCTTTTCCCCACTAGTTTATTTCCAACTACTTTGTCTTAAGTATTACCTAAGTATTGTAAAAAAATGGCATAGAAACTGACATGGAAAAATGCTGAAAATTAATAGTTCATCTAGGAAATTGTTTAAAATAATAATACGTTTTACTTCTGGCCTACTTAGAGATTTATTAAAAATGTTCAGCCAAGTATATGTATTATGTTTTAACTGAATAGAAATCACTCTAGTTTCAAAATTATCAGATACCAAGTAAATGCATAAAGTAAAACATTTATCAAATATACTTTTTGAAGAGAAAGCTTGACACTAAAAAATAGTTCAAAATGAAAGTACACATTGTAGTAGCGGAAAATGAAAATTCTTGTATCACTGCTAATGCAAAATCTACTCCTTGAAAACGAATTACCTATAATTTTAATAACAATACTAGAGAATTTATTACTTTTTGATTAGATCTTGTACAAGACAAACCACTCTTAGGAAATAATTAATAAGAAATGGTACTTTCTCTCGTTAGCACGTATATCTGTTACCTAACTGCTGTGATTTTTTAGCTGCTGTAATTACAAAAACCAATAGACTGCTTCCATTCAAATGATGAATATTAAAATTTTGTTCTTTTTAAGTTGTGCAAAGTTAAAGGTCATAGCAGTATCAACGCATGAAAAAGTGTAATAAGTTTTCTAATCTGCTAGTGTTGTTTTGGTGTTAAACTTCCGTTTTAGTATTCAATATATGATTAGACACAACTCATCTTGCTTCAAGTTGAAGATTATTGTCTTGGAATATTCCATAGTCTGCTTTCAATGCTGAATTCTTTCATAATGGCGTGAACAGGCATAAGCCTCACAATGTCTCTTACTTGAATACGCTATCTTTTAGCAAAATGTTTCCCACACGCTTAACACCGCCTGTAGTTTTCACAACATACGCTAGTCCAGGAGTTGCGTTCCCTGCCTTCCAAAAATGTCTTTTGCCTTTCTACAACTGCTAAATAGCAAGCTTTTCTACGAATACCAAGGATTTTTGTCAGAATCTCTTGTGGTAATAGCAGGGTTGGCATGACTTTCCCAACTGAAAAAACCTGCAGGTTTTAGACTAAATCTGGGTTTATTCAAAAATTGAAAAAAAAGTGGTATAAAATCTTCCGTTAATAAGAATTTCATAATTTTTTTCAATCTAGTACTTTTTACAGTTTTTGAAGTGATGCGTGTCAGTCTTTGAGTTTGTCTGTCAGCTAATGGATTGGCCTGAAAATGTATACCATTGTTGCTAATATAAATTCGGAGCGCCTATTGATTTTTGGTTAAAATGAGGCAACCAGAAGTGGCACTTTACTCTTGTTTTTTCCGTTTTGAGTAAATTTTGTAATTGTTTAATAAAAATTAAATTTCATAGAACGCAATCATATATTGTGCACTTATTTACAATTTTCGTTCGAACAGTTGTTTTGTAGAAAGTATAGTTTTGCATTTTTACAAAGATTTCCTTGGGCCCAAAAATGAATAATAGGAATACGTATATCTATTTTATTCACAACCATATATGTAATAAGGTTATTACTACGGATGTCGGCGGGTACCCGGGCCGACCCGGGTAATAGTAAACCCGGGTATATTTTCAGGACCCGGGTACCCGACTAGTAAATTATGTAATGTCCAAAAAGTCCGCCCTTTTCGGAGAAGATAATAAAAACTTAAAAACAATAGGAATAAGCTCTAGAAAAACAACAATGCAGCAATAACATACCACAAAATGTTGATTCTTGTTTCATATAAGGCAATAAATCCGCTCCACGGAAATATTTCAACTCCTCAATAGTACCATTAAACCGCGTCAATATGCGTTGAAGTAACATAAACATCATCTGTGTGATGTTGATGCTGCTACCAATTTCGGATAAAATAATAAGTCAAAATGTAAAATCTTCGGGTACCCGGGTACTGTTTTCGGGTACCCGGGTTTGATTTTAGACTGGGTACGACATCCCTAGTTATTACTACCTTTTAAAAAGTTGGAAAATGAGCCATTACCAACGGCTACTTCCCACCCCGGGCGGGAAGTAGGTTACCATGACAGCGGGTGGGAAGTAGTCATTTTCCAGCCGCTGTCATGGCAACAGATTTTATCCACATTGTATTATTATTATTAGCTTAATGGCAGTTTTGAAAAACTGTCAAATCCATTTGTTCAATTCCTGTTTGCAATAAAGTGGTTGTGAATAAAATAGTATACATACCACGGTGGAAAGTTTCATTCCTGTCTCGAGGTAAAGTGAACCTCAACGCTTCGCATCTCAGTTAGGTACTTAATCTCTCGACAATAATGAAACACTTAATTTTATATTACGTAATTATCTATAACTTTGTTAAAGAAGTTTTTTGTAAAACGTAGTTTTTGAAAAATCGCAAAATTAATTTTTTCCAAAAATAATGGGAATAATATTTTTTACAAACTGTTTTTTTAGGAAGTATCGATTTTGAAAGTCACAAAATTAAAATTTTACAAGCAGTAAAAGAAAGTTGTGTGATGACCTCATCTAATTTTCTAAATTGGCAAATCATTGAATGAGGGAATCTCCTTGAAGGAAGTCGCTCAGAGTCAATGGACAGTGGAAACCCCTTACTGTAGATTATAATGTGATAAACCTACTTTTAAGTATACATATAACTAGTGATGTAAATTGCCCGGGTATTTATTTTTAGGGGTAAATACCTGGGGTATTTATAGCCTCATTTACAAATATTATAAAGCTAATCTAACCAGTATAATTGATTGGTAAGGGAAGGTGCTCTATTCGGATTTTATAAAAATTTAGAATAAAAAAATAGCTGGACTGAGAACAGTTCCTGTCCAAAATACCGATGGAGCCGTAATTATACAAGTTGCCTAAAATTGTATGGAACATGGCAGTTCCACGAGTTGGAAAAGGTTCAAATTTGCCAGAAGAGTACCCGAAATAGAAAATTCAATAATTATTTTGGTAGCTAGACAACAAGTAGCTATTGCACCTACTTGTTGCCTAGCTACCAAAGTAATTATTGCATTTTCTATTTCGCTTACTCTTATGGCAAACAGTAATGGGTGTTCATTAATTATTCCGGTCAAGTTGCCTTTGAAATATTTGTTGTATGAATAATATGTTGGTGGCACTGTAAGTCATTATGACAAGAGCTCACAATTATGTCAAATTCGAGGTTAGCAGATTAGATTTTTCGTCAGTTTTGACACAAACTGACGCAAAACCTATCAAATTGTTATTTTATATAAAAACTTCCACTGCATTTATACAGCGTGAGTACTAAAAGGTGTGGAAAGAGCCGGAAATTTTTACTTAAATCTTAGTAATTTTTTGCTTTTATGTTTCTCGCAGGTGTATCACCCCAACTTTCTGTTTACATGTCATTGGTGGTACTCATGGTAGTACTGTAAGTGTCAAATTTGAGGTTAGCAGGTTAGGTCTTGTGTCAGTTTGTGTCAAAACTGATGCCAAACCTTACCTGATAACCTCAAATTTGACATAGACTTACAGTACCACCAATGACATGTCACCAGAAAGTTGGGGTGATAGACCTGCGAGAAACATAAAAGCAAAAAATTAGTAGGATTTAATTCAAAATTTCCCGCTCTTTCCCCACTTTTTAGTACTCACGCTGTACGTAGTTTATTTATTAAAATACATAACATTATTATGTGAGTAAAAGTTAGCTTAGCTTTCTAAATATTACAAATTTGATAAATACCCTGTTTTTAGATATTTACCCGAACCAGGGGTAAATACCTAGGTAAATACCCATTTATAAATACCCTACCCACTGGGTATTTATCCGACCCACATCACTACATATAACCCCATTTACATGTTTAAATAATGCTTATTTGCATATTTATAGGTAAATTACAAATTACCCAAGTATCTATAAGCCGTTCACGACCTTTTTGGGACAGAGTTGGCTATGACTTTTTCTTTTCATGTTGGACTAACTGATTCGATGATGTAGCGGATGCAACTTTTTCTTTCTGTCAGTGTCTGTTCGACATTTTCTTGCCACCACATTGCCAGATTTATTATTTTAATATTCGTAAGAAAATAAATGATTTATCAAATGTGTAAAAATAATTTTAATTTCCGTCAAGGGAGAAGTCAAAATTCCCAAAATAATTTTGTTACAACAAAAAAATTCCATTAAACGATGCTACTTCCAATATAAAAAGGACAGACCAAATTTAAAAGAACGCGAGTCGATGTGGAGGCTAGAGAATATCCGGCAACAATGTACCTATTCAGAAAATATAACCTTAAACTGAAAATATCCTAACCTAACATAAAAAGTGTCAATTTCCATGAGGGAGTTTTGTTGCAACAGAGGTTCTGCCAACAAAATTACTAGATGGTCATAGCCTCACCTGACCCAAAAAGATCGTGAACGGCTTATACCTTTTAACTAAAAATAAAAATTATTCATTCAGATTTTTACATAGGATACCTAAATCCGAACAACAGTGAATTTATCTAAAACTCAAAAAAAAACCAATAAAACACGAAAAAGCCCAATAAAACCCGAAAAACCCAGCGGGCAGATAATTTTTGAAAAAACCCGGGTTTTTGCCAACCCTGGGTAATAGCCACTCGGCAGTTAAAAATGTTGTTCTAAAGGGCATTTTAAAAACTGATAGAATTCAGTATAACTACAATTCACTTGTTTTGTCATCATTCACGGCCTGCTCATTATAAACGTGTCTCAATTGAAGGAGCCTCTTATATATGTATACATCATGTGTCTTCATTTTTTTTTTGCGTGTTACATGATTTATAAATATTAAAAATAATCAGTTTTAGTGTTGTGGGTCGTGAAACAAAAACCGTTTGTGTAATATTGGTTACACCCTGTAAAGGGTGATGATACTTTTTTATTGCGGTAATGTGGTCATAACCGTTTTTTGATATTTCACTCAGTGTGTCATTCAATACAAAAGTTACGTCCTCGTGCATGTGCTACTTGATTGCATACACCTTTGCGCTTGATTTGTTTCTAAACTTGTATTTTATTACTCTGCAACACATTGGCTTTCAATTCTAGCAGAAACTGCAAAGCAGTAAAAGAAAGTTCCGGCTCGCTCTGAAAAACAATTGAAGCTATAACAATAGTGTTTTGCCATACATACCAGAATACTTTGTTTTTGCAAAAGTGTGCATTCAGATTTATGAAACAATAATAAATCTACATAGATTTTAATGTTACAGTCACAATGGCATATGTATTTTCTGCTTTGATATTCAACCCTATTCCGAGCTTGCAGTCTTCAATTCTCCTGAAACTTTAGTGATCTTTTTTATAGTATTCTTGTTGACTTGTCTTGTTCTACTGGGCCTCAGTTCTCTGAATATCTTTTAAAATGCTCCATATAAACTTCCTAATGGGGATGTATCAAAATAAAGCAATCTACACCTTTTTCAATTGTAATTCAGAAACCAAAATTACCATGTCGATACATATATGCAGGATGTGTACAAATTTATTATAGATTCTCAAAAAATCGTCAGACAGGTCAATTTTAATTTTGGTTGAAGACAATGCACTTTAAAAAAAATCATAGAATTCACGTTAAAGTTACACAAATCACACTCTCTAAATTACAGTTTACACTTGATAAATTACAATTTATTAATCTAGATTGCAAGTTATATTTTCTGAATTACAATTGAAAATGGTGTAACTGTTGCTCTTCCTCCAAAGACGACGTGTCGATATATTATGCCTTTCTGTGATTAGATATATTTCCAGTTAGCTTTTACGCATTTTAATTTGAAAGTAATGAACCCGAACGTTTTCTTCAGGCAACAAATAACAAAATTATGACGGGAATCCCTCACCAATTCAAAGAACGAATAGAGATGGAAAACCGATAGTCCAATAGTTACCAAATACCCCCTGAGAGAGTCGATCACATTGGTGTGGCTCTCGCAAAGTCTTACTCATTATTATGTCCACTCTTTCCACTGCTAGTATACTCAGAAGGTATGTCTGGGCTTAGTCCTATACATTTTAGAAAACAGGACCGTATTTTAGGGCAAACTGTGCCTGCACAACATTTTTATTGTGAAGCTCACTGTGTGCCCTGGAAAATTGCTGTGGCCTTCCGTTTTTTCAAATTTTCATTGTGGCCTCTTACAGATTTTCCGTGGTTTCCATCGATAAAATAGAAACAAGTTCGTGTTAAGTACAGACATTAAGGCCAATATAAAAATGCATGCACAATTACCTAGACAAAAATATGGTGATTATCATTTCTATTGTTTGATAAAAATTTTTTTGCTCTTGTTTTAGTGTTTAGGAAACCGAATTCTAAGGCTCGATCCACACTACCGGGCTGCTCTCGGTTCGATCTCGCTCTGCTCAAATATTTATACATTGTTAGCAATGGACACATTCACACTATAGGTAACGCTCAAGCTCAGGTCGCGCCCATTGCTAACAATGTATAAAAAATTGAGCGGAGCGAGATCGAACCGAGAGCAGCCTGATAGTGTGGATCTAGCTTAAACCATCCAATCTGATAATAATTGTCAGCTGCAAAAATTACCTACTTAATAAACATAGCCCGAATATCAATCCATATCCTAAATTTTCATATACGTATTTGCAAAACCATTGTCATTTATTATATAGCCTCAATGACATGGTGCTTGCACTTGTCATTCACATGCACAAACAAAAAGTATTTTAATGATTAGATAGCAATCCAAACATTGGAGTAGTTAACCTTTTTATGTACTCAGTGATTTGAATACAGTGGCAGCAGACAGCTTAGCTTTGTAGCTAGACAATGTGGTGAATGTTAAAGTGAAAGTTATCAAAAATCGATCGATGTTAATTTCTAGTCAATTGCTTTGTAGCTTAAGTGGAGCAAGTGCTTTTGCTGTTTAGAATTCGCCTAAAATGAAAATTATTAAAGTCTGCCTTACACCCAACTCCAATATAATGATAATGAGACCACATTAAGCAAGCACACATAATTACTGGTTGCAATAATGTTGACTATTAATCACGAGAGAATCTATCTATCATCTCACAGTTGCGTACTGAACTCGCTTTATACCGAGTAATGATTATTGAAAATTGTCAATCCAAATGTTTACAGCTTCTGTCATTTTGAATTCTCACAAGCGTTTCAAGTTGTTGATGTGGGCGATTATCGCAAGGTCTCAAGGGCCTTAACAAAATGTCGCCTATCTGCTCCCCAGACACCATTGTGACTATTGTGAGGGGATGCTGTTGGGGGGCTTATCCTCTTGGCCATCTACTATTCATCCCAAATTCAAAGCTTTACGTTTTTATTTGAAAAGTTCCCCATTTATTGTTTAAATTACTAAAAACAGAATTGTTGTAATACTTTACAGCACCATAATAATTCTAAATTTGACTCTGCCACTCTAAGTATCAAGAACAGTTTTGTTTGACATGTTAAACTCATGGTCTAGTTTCCTCTGTAGTTTTACAGTAAGGTCTACTTATTCAGAACTTCAAACAACTGTTACAAATATTGCTGCGTCCAATTATAATTAATGGGAATCCCAGCGTTTAAGCTGCCAAGCAAACCATATTAAAATTAAAATAAAAAAGGTAGTGCAGGAATTAAGATAATGAATGTGTGCAATCAGGTGTTTTGTTATCACCATGCGACCTTGCAGCACTTAAATATTTTTCCTGTGAACCTTGATATGCATTATGGAAATACATTTCACTCAGATATCTGCCTAATCCTGTTTTAGTTGTCATCATAGTTGTGCATAAGGACATGGATGAGCGGCAGCCGGAAAATTTAATAGAACCTGAACAAGCAGCGACACACCCACCAATCTTGTTTTTGTGAGTGGATTTTATGAATAATCTAAGCCGCATCGCTGCAAGCAAAGGTCGTTTCCACCTACATTGCTCGATGGATCCAAATGCAAATTTGATGAGTGGCATATGTTAAAACAATAATTTTAATATTATTTTGGAAACCTAACCTGTTTAAAATGTAGGTTGCAAGTATAACGTTTATTACAACTCCTACCATAAATAGAATTTTGAAATTAGTTAAGAGCTGTTCAATTGGTTATCCCTAATAGTAAGTAGACCAGCTTGTCGGTGTGTTTTGCTTTCAAACTTGAAAGGATGGTTATTACAGAAATACTTACTTAATTTTTGAAAAAGACCTTTGAAGAAGAACCAGGGCATTTATTTTCAATAATTTTGGCCCGTCAGGGAAAGCAGAGGTTCAATGAAATGTAATTAAAAACTGTGCAGATCAAAATTCACTTCTAAGTTGGTAGTTTCATATTTATGGAATCTAGCTTAGACACTACACTGAATGACTTGGGACCAGTGCAACTTCTTTTTGTTTTTAAAATTCAAAAGTTTATTGAAAGGATGCTGTTTTATGACTCTGGTTTCAGTATGTTTTTTTATCAAACGACATGAGGTCACCATTATAAAACAATTTTATTTCATAATTATCTGTACTAGGTTTGTCCAATTAAGTATTTCACCACTAACAATATCTCCTCAACTAGTTCTGCCATTGCATTCAAGTTTGCGGATTTGTTAAATGAAAACTTAATGCAAATATGTATGTGTCAAGCCGTGTTCCCCTGAGGTACTGAATGCGTGTCCGTCTTGTTTGAAAATTCTTTTACACAATTTTCAAAAAAATGCTCACCATGTGCAGGCGATGGATCATGGGTCTATGGCTATCACTATAACCCTGAGACAAAACCTAGTCTTCTCAGTGGAAAATGCCACAGAGCCAAGGGAAAAGCCATAAGTAGGCTTCATAATGTCAGACAAAGAACAAGGACTACTACCTGAAAATTAGAAGAAATTGAAAGATACAGTTACAAGAAAATGGCCTAATCTCTGCGAAAGCAGTGGCTAGCAGCTTCAACAGGACAGTGCGCCAGCACATCATTTTATGTTATGTAGGATTTACTCATTACTCAAACCTGTCATCGTCGGTACAGCCCTGACATGGCTCCCTGTGATTTCTAATTGTTCCCAAAATTTAAATTTGAAGGTGTGGAATGGATCAAGGTGAATGTGACCAAGTCGCATTGGTCTAGGGCAGTTACTTAGTTTTTTACAGCAAGAGGTCGTATAATTACCAGATAAACCTCCTATATACTGTGCATATTTGAAATAGATATCCGCCTGCTACAAATTGTAATCCACTTGTAAATTTTTAAGTATTTTTTTGTATTGTCTGTGTTTTATGGATTCAAAGCCCTTTTGAAAGTCTATTAAGACTAGGTAGAAATCAGTAGGTGTAAAAAAACTCCCGCTCCCATAGCTACCTTACTCAAGGATCAGTATAGAACTACTTGTGTCGCCCGACAATAAGCCACGACTGCAAGCAGAACCAAAAATATATAACCCCAATTATCCTTCTTGGGTGTGAAAAAACAAAAAACTAGAAAACTTTCATTTTTTTGTCAGGTGATGGTAAAGATAGTTTCTTTCTTTTCTGATGATTTAATTATAACTAAGGAGGTGGAATTGGTTGGCAATGTTGAGTCAAGTAAATCACTTCTCTGCAAGTAAAGTTATGCATTGGAGGGAAGTAAAAAGGGTCATCTGGTGGTGAAGCGGTTGCTGCACTCAAGTTGGAAGGAGTCCTTATTGCTGTTAGTAGCCGCCAGTATTGCAAGTGTTCTTGCTGTATGTGATAGCCGTTGGCTAAAAAACTAGGAGGCTGGTATGCAGGGAATGATGTTGGTCGTGCTCACACAGATTTGGTTGCTGTAGCGGCAGGGATGAAAGTAATCCAAACTGCAAGCAGAATCGAAGGAATTGTGTGCCTTTTAATCCAATCAGCAATGTCTTGGTCTTGTAATAATTCCTTTAATTTAAAGTTCATCCACATTCTCCATCCATACACAGGTCCATAGATTTTCCTTAAAACGTTTCTTTTAAATCGATTTAGTAACTCCTCATTTCTTTGTGTGAGGGTTCACGACTCGCTTCCATAACAAACAACAGGTTTTATTACCGTTTTGTACAGGCGGAGCTTGCAGGATCTTGATACTGCTCTCGATTTCAGTATGCTGTCTAGAGCGAACATGCACCTGTTACCAGCTATTAATCGCTGCTTTATTTCGTTAGAGAAGTCATTATTGTGGTTAATTGTATTGTCTAAATATTTGAATGTATTTGTTTTACGTAGTTGGCGATTCTGTATCTCCAAGGTTTCGTTCTCTCTCTGGGGGCCTCTACGCCAGGTCGTTAGTGCTTTTGTTTTTTCGTCATTCACTCTAAGTCCAGTTTGTTTTCCTGCCTGTTCCAGCTGATTCAGCACTTTTACTATGTCCCTTTCTCTCCTTCCCAGTATCACCACGTTGTCTGCGTATGCTAGCAGTTAGGAGCTTCTGTTAAACAGTGTACCACCGGGATTGATGTTAATTTTTCTAATGATGCCTTCTAATACTAGGTTAACAAGTATGTTAAAAAAAAATTATAATTTGACTTGGGTAAAATTTGATGAATAAATTCAGGAGAAAATTAGTCAAACGACATAATAGACGTTTTGCCATTTAAGGATGGCTTCATCAGTAATATTAACGGATTGTTACACATTAGTTATTTAATACATTCTGAAATAAAAACAGTAGGATTACCGAATAATACATTTTTTCCTTATGCATGTGTACTTACATGATTAGATTTAATTCTTTCACGACATTTATCAAGGTGTGTAAGGTAAAAACTTAATTATTTAACAAGTATGGGTGATATTATAACCAGTGTGTCAAATGATCTAATTTTTGTAGTGGCATTTGAATTAATACTTTTTCGTAATATCTGCATGTTATTCTACTATATCAGTACTGTCTGCTTGGTCTAAATGTAACCTATAACAGCCACGGTCATTATAACTTATGCTACACCACGAAATTATGTGCGGGACTCAAGTTACTATAGGTTTTATTTATAATATTATATTGTTTTAATTTATTTGTAAACATCCGTTGTTGTACAGTCAGACCTTGCCGTTCGCGGGGGTTATGTTGTAGAAGAATGTCGCGAAGCGCAAAACCGCGATGCGCAAGTAAACACATAAATGATAAAAACGGGGTTAGGTTCCATTAACTAGATTTATTTGTACTATGCAACCTCAAATCCAAAACTTTTCTGCGTTTATTGCCTGGCAAATCTGAAGCAGAAACTTTACGCTTTGACGACATAGTTTTCCGTGTTTTAAAAATTAAACTCAATTGAATTTTCTGCAGAAACGCTCGAGATGACAGTAAAGTTTGAACTAAAATTCTATACGTAACATAAGTCTGCCACTTGAATCTAGAGCTCGAATGTCCATTTGTTTATTCAAGTTATAATTTTACAATTTATTTCAGGTCCGATTTGGTAATAAGAGATTCAAAGAAATAGGCTCGATAAGTGTGTTTACAAGTTCGTGATAATAGCTATTTATGCAACAAGTGCTAAAAGTTGACGTTTATGCTCGAGACATGAAAATTATGAAACGAAGCCGAAGGCTGAGTTTCATAACATGTCTCGTGCATAAACGACTTTTAGCACGCGTTGCATACAATATTTTATCTACGACCTTAATTTTACCGTTATTAATCCATAAATATCGATTTAACAAAGGTTTGCATCTGTGACACTTCTAATTTTATGTCATAATAAACAGTAGGCCATGCCGCGCGGGCGAATGTTTGCGAAGCCAGTACTGTCAAGGTCAGTTACGAAATGTAATTATTAATACTCCACATCTGACTGTATTCATTACTTAACGCTTTAATTATTACAAAAACACTTGACCTGTAACACAAGAAGCAACTAGAATAACTTTACAACTTCACTTCCAGTTTGAAATTGTAGTTTTATATACTCACTTCACGTTTAGCACATGGGCTAAAGTAAACAGCTGATTTCTTTAACCACGGTAAACTATAAAACGTCACTTTTAGTGAAACAAGGTAGCGCTAAAAGGCCTACTTTTAGTGGTGGTCATAGATAAATATAATGTTATTTAGGTGTTGATGACATAAACCACATACGCCTGCTTTATTTACTTACGGCCGGTCTTATGAAGGTCACTAACCTGACGTTAACTTTAAATCACTGTTAAAATAAACAAAAGCTCGTCAAAACGTTGGCACTTATGACATATTATTCATTAGTAAACAAATTTTTATGCGCTTTTGTTTATTTTAACAGCGAATTAAAGTTAACGTCAGATTAGTGACCTTCATAAGATCGGCCGTTAGTGTGTGAAAGTTGAAACAGTTAACGTTGGCAATTCCATCCGCGAAAACGACAAAGAAAAGGGAGCACAAAGGTGCCCCACATAAATCAAATCAACAAACCGCAAAGCCGTGAACGGCGAGATCTGACTGTACTACCAAATATGGTCACTTTTAGTAGGTACTACGAAAACTATTAAGCAACATACGGCTGATATTACATATAACTTCGGCCAAACTGGCCACGGCCACAAAACATATCATCGTCTGTTAATGCTGAATATAGATCTAATACCATAAAATACTATACACAACACCTAACCTCAGATAGAGTTTGAAAATAAATATTATTACACTTATAAGAAGGGGCATGAAAACATGGCTATTTATAAAAACTTAATAATACTATCATGAACAATACATAGGATAGCTGATAGAAAATTAAGGTGTTTTGACTGTGAGCAATAATTAAATTTTAAATTTCAATAATTAAATAATCAATTATTCAGCCTTTCCAAATTGTTCTTTCTGTGATCCAGTTCATAATTGGTTAAATATTCGTTTTTGATATTCGACACTAAACCTTATATCCTAATCGGATAGGTTTTCCTCTGATAAACTGAACAAATATTTGGATTCATCAAAATTCATATGATGCTTGGGTTTCGTATGCTACAAAAAATTAGGATTTAATTTGTCCATAGAGGTCTTAGTTTCCAGTTCTTGTCTTGCTTATCGATTTTACTATTATCATAGCAGTGAAGGAAACGCATTAATTGTAGATAACAAATCTCTCTCTTCTTATCTCATTGCATTTATTGTCATTCTGTTGCCCATACCTAAACCTTAATATCCCACAACCGTTTCTTGCCAGATAATTGGTTGTATCTTGACAGAAGCAAAATTTTGAAGAATTATTTTATATCTAGTGTAATTTTGAGTCATTTTGAGGCCAGGGTAATTTCTGAACAATGCATAATTGTTAGACTCTGTGGTCAATAAACAAACAATTTGTTCAAACAATTTAGCTCGTGTCTTTTTGCATTAATCTGACAAATCCTGTTCAAGAAAATCATGTTGACATTTTCTGATACTTTTTTCATGTTTATGCCAAACTTTTTCTTCTTTTAATGTAGAAGCGTCCTACTTGTGTGACTGGTAACTTTATTTATATTTGCAACATTTATTTCCACTATAATAATCAACTGTTGGCTTAACAAATTATTGATAAACATCAACCCATCTCTAGAGAAGGAAAAATTGTAAAAATAATACTAAATATACAGGTGCCTTCAGTAATGATCGAACGTTTTTGAATGGTCATTATTTTGGCGCCATTTGTTTTAACTATTTGATGTTGGTTACATGTGCAGTGTTATATAATGTATGCATAATATGTTGGTGGAATTGTAAGTCTATGTCAAATTCGAGGTTAGCAGGTTGGGTTTTGCATCAGCTTTAAACACAGACCGACTCAAAACATAACCTGGTAACCTCGAATTTGACATAGACTTACAGTGTCATCAACATATTATTCATACGTTGTATAACACTGCACGTTGTAGCCAACATCAAATAGTTAAAATAAATGGCGCCAAAATAATGATCATTTAAAAACTTTTGATCATTTCTGAAGGCACTGTACTTCGTTTAGTGTAATAGTGATTCGATTGCAATCTGATTACCTTACCATATTGTAACATACATAAAAAAACATCGTATGTCTCAATCTACAATAGACTATAAGTAAGTCTTGGATAAGCTATACAGAACAAAAAAGTACAGGACTTAAAAGATATAAATCAGAATGGCCATGGAAAAGCCAACAGCAATAGTAAACACTGGGAAAAGTGTTACAAACAGCTGTGAAGTTAACAGAGGAGTTAGGCAAGGGGACGCATTATCTGCTCTACTATTTATTATGTCATTAGACTGCATAATAAAACAGAGAGGAACAATAAATAATAGATCAATACAAGTGGTGGCATATGCGAACGACCTAGCAATTGTGGCAGATCAAAAACAATAAAGAATTTGGCAGTAATGAACTCAGTTTGAAGGGGTAGAAACATTCAAATGTTTGGTAGGTAGTTCTAATTATATTCAGACATGTCTCTGGGTTTTTCGGTCATGTTAAGTAATTTATCTCCATCTTTAGTTCTCCATCTACAGGGTTAGGCAATAGGTACTGGTAGTTTTGAATAGGCCAGTAGTACGAGTAAAAAACTATTTAATATTTTCAAATAACAAATACGGAAATATTAAAGCTTCAAATATGCAATTTAATATAAACAACTTAGTTTTAAAAAATAACTTACATTACCCGTTGTAGTAACTTCTGATCGATGGCTCTTACTTCTTCCGTGATGCAATTTTGTAGATCTTCAAGTGTTTAAGGAGGTCTGCTTTGGAATACCTTAAACTTACGGTAACTTCATAAGAACAAGTCTCCTACAGTTAAATCAGGTGAGCGTACTGAAAAAGGGAGATCTTGAAAAATTAGGGCGTCCTGGAAACATTTCTGTTTGAAGAAAATTTTTAACAGCAAACACGCTTTGGTTTATTCCAAAATGACAAACATAATGGCGTACCAATGTCGTTTGTTAATCGCATATTTTTTGTTTTTCGGCTTATTAAAAACCACCAGTACCTACCTGTATTTCTGTCTGTGGTAAGTCTTTTCATTTCTGTCAATATCACAGGAAGACCAACCAGCGTACCAAAATGTTAATGGTACAGCACAGGATGTTATAATTATCCAAAATATAGATTTAAGATTATGGTAGGTCACAGGAAAAAAAAATTACCCACTGAAAATTGGCTTGTCGCCCATTGCCACAATCGTATACTTTTTATTGCTTTTGTTATACTTGAAGTATTGTAGATATTCCTTGCCCTTTCTTCTTTTCTAAAAAAGTCTAAATCTGTCCTTCAGCTGGAGTTAATAAACTGTTCCGAAAAAGAACAATCACTTTAGCAGAATTGCTCTAATTCAGAAAAGTAACAGGTTGATAAAACGGAACACATCTCTGCTCCTTTATCTTTTTTTGTCTTTTTCATTATGATCCGTCTTGTCCAACTTTTGTTTATTTCCAGCCACTGACATTACAGTTAAACTTCAGTGCCGTAGTTTACAAACTACTATTACACAGCTAAATTGGGGAAACTTCCCTGGCCAATTTTCATGCTAAAAATATGCGAACAGAGTATATTTTTCATAAATAGGAATAACAGGATATTGTAATACCAAAACGACAGTTTACCACTTTCCAGCGAAGACTGTGATTGAATATCTATTTTTAAGTATGTGTTTATAGATGCTTCCTTGAAGTGCCTCTGCTTAAAATCTTTATATGTTAACTCTCACAAATACATTTACTCACAATTTTTTATTCCAGAGGAAAAACGTCATCCCAAAGCCTCCACCTCCACCTCCAAAGCAACCGAATGGGCTGGACCCCTTCAACGAGGATGATGAAGATGTCAAGAGGAATTGCAGCCGAGATGGAAGCGAAATACGTAAGTAGCCGTCTACCATTTCCTGGGCAGTCAATGCAATTTCTAATTTCAAGGGGTAATGGGGGTGGCGAAGAAGCGAAAATGGAGAAAGGACGACTACGCTGACATTGGAATGGGCTATGACGAGTCGGACTCGTTCATAGATAACACAGACGGATATGATGAAATTATCCCAAAAAACGTCACGGACACTTCATGGCGGTTTCTATATTAATTGTGGTGCTTTAGAGTTTAAGACTGATGAAGACATTAGCTCCGAGGATTCGAGCTCGTCCGAAGAGGACACGCCCGAAAAGTCCGACAGTCGTAAAGTACGGAACTTGCCAAACGAAATTACCACTTTATCTCACATCTTTACTTTTCAGAGGATATTGGAGTCGTCCGCGGATTCGGAAGAAGAGACACAGACTGAAAATGCTGAAAAGCTGGAGAATCCAGAGAATCCAGAGAAGGTTGTTCGACGCAGTTAGCCGGTAAACTTTAACTGATATTGTTTTTGTCGTAGAAGCAGAAACTAGTTGCTAATACCAATGGAATGCAAAAGGCTATAAAGAAGAGGTTGTTTAGTCACGATAAAATTAAGCAGCAAATGAGGAAAAAGAGGGCGGACGACACCAAGAAGACTGTGAGAGAGCTGCTGAAGGAGAGGCGGCTAGATTTGAATATGACTCCTATTGTAGATGCCGAACCGTCAGAGAAAGCTGGTAGGTTTATGTTTAATCCAAACTTTATCTACAGGGTGTCCTATTTTTCTACCTTCAGCTGAAAGATATCTTGTTCAGTTTCTAAAATTCGACTGCAACAATGATACAACAAATGAAAAACTGGCATTATTTTTGTTACTTTTTATTATTCAGAATATTATATTCTGTAACAAGTTTGAAATATGGTATATTCCGCACAAGCCGAAGGAAGTTTGCCGCTTTCACGAGGACAGAATTGTAAACCATTTGAATTAAAACAAAAACAAATTTTGAATTAAATTATAATTTAAAGAGCTCAATATTTTTTATTTATGGGTTTATTATTATTTCAACTATTGCTCGTTACTTTTATTTGTTAAAATAAAGTAATCCATCAAAATGTCGTCTATTTTTATTTGTAATTTTCTTGATAACATATAAATTGTAACAATAAACTTTATAACAATTAACAATATACCACTTAACTAATTATAGCATTATTCTGACTATCTATGTTATGCTTTATCTAAATTTTCTGTTATATTATTACATATTATATTATTCCAGTTAATGAAATGAATATTTGGTGTATTACATACATGTCTCTTATATTTTATTAGCAATATTCATTCTACTGTTTAACGAATTGTCTATGTAGCTTTAAGCTATCTCTGTGGACTTCTATCCACCATGCCTTTCAAATGTGGTTACGTCTGCACCAACATCTACTAGCATTGCTGTAGAGGTGCGTCTGAAAGGATGTGCTGTATATTGTTTAGGATTTGGTAGTCTGAGGGATAGTGCCATCTGTTTGGGAATACTACTAAATTTGTTTATTCCTATAACTTGTTTAGTGCAAAGACCTTTTTGGAAATTTATGATGAAATTATTACGTTCAACATCTATAGGTCGTAATGCTCAATATCAGTAAATTTTCTTTCAAATTTCGTTTCTGTATTAGGACCTCTTATTAAAATTGCTGTTTCTAAGTCTTGAATGTGATCTGTCTTCATTTTTTCGAGTTCATGTTTACGGCATGCATTCGTCATGTTAACTATAGAAGCAACCTAAAACAAATGGATGATACGAACTCAAACATTCAGCAGCAAAGAAATATAATAAGTAAATTGGGAGAAACTATAAAACACCAGAAAAACAAAATACAAATGTTGGAGAATGAAGTAAGGAAAAAGAACCTAATAATTTTTGGAGCTCCTGCAGAATATAATGAAGATACAGGGAAACTGAAGGATTCATTGATGAAAGAAATAGCGGAATAAATTGAAGTCAAAGTATTAGATCACGATGTACTTTATAAACAAGTTGGTGGTAAGGAAGGTACCGAAAATAGACCAATCAAAGTGGGACTAACAACTAAAATCAAGAAATTTGAAGAATTTCAATAAAGTGAACGGCACAGAAATTTGGATAAATGAAAACGTGGATAAAAAAATAAGGCGCATATGATAGAGGCAAGGAAAAGGGGAGTGAGAGCGAATATTATTAAAGACAAGTTAATAATAAATGGAGACGTTGGAAGATGATAAAGTTAACGAAGATGCAGAGGAGGGTGCGAGCAAATAGAGAAGGAAATAAAGAGAGTAAAAAAAGAGAGAGATCGACAGATGGAGAAATTGAAAACTCCCCAAATGAGATATCACACAAAGGAGTAATCCCAAAAAAGAATAAATGCTGGGACAGAAAGTTGGAGAAAATTCTGCAAGAGGAAGAAAAGATGCCAGAAAAAGAAGAGGAGAAAAAGACCAAACAACCAAGTAAGAAACAAGTTGTCAAAGAAAGGAATGTGGGAACAATTCAAATGCTGTTAGCAACTATAAACAGAAATCGACAAGTACAAAGGAAACTAAAAAACCCGTAGACAACGACAAATAGCAATTAGAGATAAACAAACAGATGGGAAATCTGACGAAGAACATGGAAACAAACAAGGCTTACAGAGAATTTGATAATGTAAAAATAAGGAAACTAAATAAATTTGAAAACAGTTAATATAGAAATATTGAATCAGATAAAAATAATACAAGAGACACAAAGTTAAGTAATAACTATAATGAACTAAACTATGAGATGGATATAACAGAGGAAATTTACATTGGATGTTGGAATGTAGGGACCATGATTGAAGAGATTAAGACACATCAGGTATGAACAGAAATGAACAGACATAGGATAAGTATATTGGGAATTAGTGAAACACGATGGAATGGAGCAGGAAAAACAAGACTACAAAATGGAAACACCATACTGTACTCGGGTAACCCAGACACAAATGCAAATAGAGAAAGAGGAGTAGCCCCAAAACTAAACAAAGAAACAACCAAGTCACTGATAGAATGGGAAAGAGATTTTAGAGCAAAGTTCAAAAATATAGTAGTTATGAACATATATGCACCAACAAACACCCAAGATAAAAACATTAAGGGTGAATTTTATGAACAAATCCAAGCAACATCCGAAAATTGCAGAACCAACATAAACGAGATATGAAGATTCTTGCTGGTGACTGGAATAAGAACAATAAACAATAACGGAGAAAGATTGGCAGAATTTTGTTCAATCAATAGCTTCATAATAGGGGGAACTTGATTTAAACATAAAGATATACACAAAACAACATGGACTGCCTCCGGAAATATGTACAAAAACCAGATTGATCATGTAATAATCGAGAAGAAGTGGAGAAACTTTGAAAGACGTGAGAACAATGAGAGGAGCAGACATTGCATACAAACCAGGAGTTGATGAGAACAAAATTAAAAATAAGCATCAAGGCAAACTACACACGTAATACTAACATAAGAAAGAAGTACAACACTATGAACCTAGAACATCCGGAAATGCTTTCAAGATACCAGAACACTTTAGGAACAGAAATCGAGAATATAAATGACTTAAAACACTAAATGTAGACAATCTATGGAAAAATTAAAACAGCTTGAAAAAGTACAGCTACGTCAGCAATAGGGTATCAACACAAAAGATAACAGAAATGGTTAAGTAGAGAGGCAAAGGGAAAAATTAAGAAAGAAAACAAATGAAACTAAAAATTTTATCTACAACTAATTAATTATTAAAAGAAAAATTACATATAGAATACAGAAGGAAAAACAATGCAGTTAAGAGAAACACAAGGAACGACAAAAGATAACATAGAAAACCGAGCGACTAAAGCTGAAGAGGCAACAAGAAGAAACGACATTAAAGAGTTATAAAAGGAACTAATAGGAAGAAAATATGCCAGTCAACAAGATTAGCAGGAAAAAATTGCGAAATATACAAAACGCAAAAAGAAATTCAAGAAATATATAAACAGAAAACACAATATAAAGAAATATCAGAAACCAATAGAAGGAATAAACAAAATCAACATCAACGAAGAAAATTTTACAAAAGATAAAATAAGGCAAGCAATAAAAACTTTGAAAAACTGAAAAGCTGCAGGTATAGATCACATAACTGCAAAACTTATAAAAGCACATTTGGGTATGTCAGTACACATACTACTAAACAAAATATGGGAGGAAGGACAAATACCGACAGAATGGCTACAAGGAATAATTATCAAATTAGCAAAGAAAGGAAACCTAGCAAACTGTGAAAATTGGAGGCCAATTACATTATTATGTGTAGCAAGCAAAAGTGGCGAATCTCGACAAAACCTGAAGGCCTAGAATTTGCCGATGACTAATGCCTTTAACTACAAACAAACAACATGTGCAAAGCAAGACGAACAAATTGTACAGCGTAGCAAAACAAGTTGGACTACATATAAATACAGACAAAACAAAATTACTGACAAAAAACGCAAGCAACGAGAACAGTGTACTTATAGATGGAAAAAGGATACAAGAAACAGAGGAGTTCTGCTATCTTGGTAGCATTCTAAGTCCGGAAGGAGGAACAATGAAGGACGTGATTAGAAGAATTGCTCTAGCATGTAAAGTTTTTAACTCTATGAATAAGATATGGGCATCTAAAAATATTACACTTGATACCAAGTTAAAAATATTCAAATTATCTACGATTTTTAGTTTGATAAATAATAGCTATTTATGCAACAAGTGCTAAAAGTTGACGTTTATGCACGAGACATGAAAATTATGAAACAAAGCCGAAGGCTGAGTTTTATAACATGTCTCGTGCATAAACGTTGCATATAGTATTTTATCTACGACCTTAGTTTTACTGTTATTAATCCATAAATATCGATTTAACAAAGGTTTGCATCTACGGCACTTCTAATTTATGTCATAATAAACAGTAGCCATGTCGCGCGGGCGAATGTTTGCGAATGACAGTAGTCAAGGTCAGTTACGAAATGTAATAATTATTGATACTCCACATCTGACTGTATTCAAGACATAACGCTTTAATGATTTCAAAAACACTTTACCTGTAACGCAAGAAACAACTACAATAACTTTACAATTTCACTTCCAATTCGAAATTGTAGTTTTATAACCTCACTTCACTTTTAGCAAATGGGCTAAAAGTAAACAGCTGATTTCTTTAACCACGGTAAACTATAAAACGTCACTTTTAGTGAAACAAGCTAGCGCTAAAAGGCCTACTTTTAGTGGTGGTCGTAGATAAAGATCTTATTGTCATAACATTTGTTTAATAATTAATAATGTATAAAATTTTTAACGTTTCGCCAATTATGTTTTTCATTTAATGAATTTTTAATATTAAACATGTAATATATCATTTCAATCACAAATATAAAGTAAGTATGCGAAAACTGAAATATAATTGCGTTTTTGCTAATCTATTTATTTTATATTTCAGCCATGTAAATCAAAACTTGAATCACTTTGTAAATTTTCTTTTGTGCCTTGTATTACTGATGAAGCCAACATAATTGGTGAAATGTTTAAAATTTTATACGTTATTAATTATTAACAAATGTTCCACAATAAGATTTTTATTTATCAAACTAAAAATCTTAAATAACTTTAATTTTGACTTATAAACCTCTTTTTAAACTTAAAGAAGCGAATCATATGCAACATATTTTGGCCAGACAGAATTAGTAACGAAGTACTGTGGAGCAAAACAGGAGAAGAGCAAGTAGAAAAAAATCATAAAAAGACGCAAATGGAATGGATTGGACATACACTCCGGAAACAAACAACAGTATATCAAGACAGGCTTTAAACTACCGTGGCAGTGAGAAAAGAAAACCAGGCAGACCCCAAGATACATGGAGAAGAAGTATTCAGAGAGATAGAGAAGAGCAATAAAACATGGGGCGAAATCAAAGAAATGGCTGAAGACAGGAAGAAGTGGAAAAACTTAATAGAAGAGCTATTACAAAAACCCTCCAACGATACGCAGGAGTAGCGATAACCGACAAGCTTTGGAAATGTCCTTAAAGGATGCCCTATGCTCCATAGGAGCGAGAGGAGAAAGAAAAAGAAAACAAATATGTACATATTTGTCAGTTTCATTTTTTTTAATCTTACCTTTTAGCAAGATATAACACTCGTATGCATAGTTGTTCGCCGGTGACTCGCCGGAGTTTTGTTATGAATAATATGTTGGTTGGCACTGTAAGTCTATGTCAAATTTGAGGTTAGCAGGTTAGGTTTTGTGACAGTTTCTGTCAAAACTGTCGGGAAAACCTAACCTGATAACCTCGAATTTGACATAGACTTACAGTGCCGTGGTGGTTTGTTAATGAATTTATTAATTTCTTCTTTGGCTAAGGTTTTGGACCTTTTTGCTTGAAAACCATCTAAGAAAGCGTGTAATTTGCCATAATTTGCTAAGTCAATATTAAGCTTTATAATAATTGTAGAGTAAATCTTCCATAAAGTGGATAGTTTCATAGTTCCATAAATTAGGCCACAATAATCTCCAATTCATAAATTGTTGATAGCAGTGTTCACGTACATCCTTCGACTTTTGAGGTGATAATTTACTTATTGTAGCTGCAGCTGCTTCTAAAATTTCTGGAGGGGTACACCGTTCACTCATATTTTATAGCACTTGCAAAAAAACTTACATATTGATTTATTTACGTTAGGACAGGACGCTTTTATAGAATATTAACGCGACAAAACAATTTCAAATAAGCTGAATATATAGTAGGTAACTAGTTTATTGTCCTACTACTAATGTGTAACTATAGAGGTCGCCATCACATTTTTATTTTCTCTCATTCGAAAGTTTGGAAAATTAAACAATTTCAGATATAACAATAAACTAATTTCTGTGTTTATACAGATCAAAAATAAAATTGATTGTGGGAGCCCATTATAATTATAGGCATTTCATTTAAAAAAAAAGCGAGTTTGCTTCGCCACTCTCTTGAGCCACCCCTGTATAATCAAAACTATTTTTAATGTAAACTAGATTCAACATTATAACAAATGCAATTCAGGATGGTATGACAAAATATGTGTCATGAAGTTAGGTTATTTTATTTGACAGTTCGATTAATATGTCATATATTCGTTTAATGTTAATTATAACTTTAGGAAACATAAGGAAGTTATGTTTTATGACTATTTTTGTATAGTAATCAAATTACTCGGGCTTTCTTGTCAAAAAATCGTACTGAAAGTACAGTGAAATCTCTCATAAGCAGACACCGTGGTGTTACGATTTTTGTCCGCTTAATGAAGTGCTTTAATTTTCAATTTTTTTTGTGTAATCTTTTTTTGAATATAGAATGACAAAGAATACATACATTTTTAAATACATAAGAGTTCTACGTTTGCTTTTCATTATGACACTACTGTAAAAAGGTAGCTTTAGTACATACATATCAACTGCAGCCTGTAATGAAGAAAACCTACCTGCTTTAAATCAAATGCAGCCGTAAACAAAGAGCACTTTGCTATAAATAAATAAAATCGTTTTCGCAGAACACTTCTTTCACTTCCGAAATTCAGATACATAAATAAGGATTAAGGTTGGAAAACATAGGGCGCATATGAAAAGAGGTAATTCCCCTAGTTTTCTAGCTAGCATCTGAAGACGCAATTTATAACGCGCCCCATACCACACATATGAAAACATGTAATTGCTCTAATTCCCTAGCATTTAAGCACATAATAATTAGTAACATATCTGCTTAAAAGAGGGAAATATTTTTAAAAAATCAGAATTTTCCTGTCCGCGTCCTGTTAACAGAGAGTCCGCTTAATGGAGATGCCTTTGCATTTAAACTACATTGTTTCCCGACGGTGCCAAGAAAAATGTCCGCTTAATGGAGGGGTCCACTTAATGGAGTGTCCGTTACCGTTACCACTTTTTTCACTATTTTTGTTTTTTTAACGATTTTATTTTAACAATATTTACATTTTTTTGCAAAGAGCGCAACACTGTTTTTTTGGGTTGCCGGATTGTCGAGTGACTGCAAAATCGTGAAATGTCAATGACTGAGGTTCTTTTTCACTTTCGGCTTGCAAGGATCACTATGCAAAAAAACTATGTACAACACATTTTGAAAGTCCCTTTTTTTCACTCAAGTTGACTAGTATAATTGAATAATGGGTTTCATAAGTTTGTTCACGGCATTAAAAAAATAGAGTATAGTGTATCTGGCCTCCTCAAGTAACTAATATTAGAATATATTTCCTTAAATAACAACTTGATGAATATAAGTGTCAGTCTGATGTTGATACATTTGATCTAATGACAACATCATTTTAACATTTCTATACAAGCTTCCTACATATGAAAATAGTGGCTTCTAGTAGAAGACACAGTAACACGACATGGGTTGGGTCTCACAGGACCAACACCCCTTCCATATCAAAACAAAAAGGGCTAAATTAAAAATAACCATATAGAAATATGTCCCAAATAACATGTGAAAGGCAGAGAAGAGCTTAAGCAGATAATTCTCTTTGTACAAAAGTAACAACAAAATGCAATCCGTGGAATAGAAGATGTTAAGCAAAAATATTTTAAGTCTGGTAATACTATTAGAATTTATTCCTTAATTTAAATGTTTAATTTTATCTAAAAACAGTTGAAGATCTAAGATATATTTATAGAAACCTTTTCCAATAACACTTGGAAAGGCCGTGAATATTGTATTGTGGGACACCCTGCATAAAACTGAAATTCTTATTGCTGAATATCGACCATAACAGTTTTCATGGTTTAAGAGGTGACAACCCTCTATTAGAACGTACGACATAGGATAACACCAAAACGCAAGTTTAATCTTATATTTAGTTCTTCTACGTCCGCCTGAGTGTTTCTAAATCCTGCTGTAATGGCGCTGTGCTCTTAAATAAATTGCCTATAGCATGTGTTCCTTTGTAGCCAATATATATTTTTTTATCATCAGAACCTGCTGCTTCTTCGCCAAAGGAAAACAAAAAGCCAGCGCCTTTGGCCTCAGTGGACGATGTTATAGAATCTGTAATTAATAGTGCCGTCAAAAAGAAAGACGAACCGACAGATGAATCGAGCAAAGACAGTTCTAGTTCGAAGGATGCCATGCAGAATAAATCAGGTTTGCTCTTTGTGGTGCATGTGTGCCCTAAAATTATTTTTATTGTTTTCTTACAGTTGTTAACTCGTCAGAAGCCGACTCTAACGATGGCATCACGATAAAACCAGTGGAAATTGTACAATTACCAGAAAATCTTCCCAGTGATATCATAGGCATTATTGATAGCATTAAGAAGGCAGCAGCTTGCAGCACCGAAGGCAAGGTTAAATTCTTTTCAGGTCATGTCAACACAATGCTGTTAAAGTGAGTCGTTTCCATTTCTTTAATTTTGCTCATTAAACCATTCATTATTACAGTTTGGAGCGAAAATGTAGATGTTTAGGTAAACAATCAAGAATGAGGGTTTATGAGCACTTGGCTCCGTTTGTAAAGTGTAGGAAAGAGACTTTAATGAAGCGTGCAAAGAACTTATGTATTTTAGAAGAACAGAAGAAAATTAAGCTTCTTATGGATAGGTATGCGATTACAATTGCTTTTAGGGGATGCATTTAATGTTATCTTGTTCAGGCTAAAAGCGGCAGTTGGAATGATTATGCCTTCTCTCCTGGAGACCTACGAAGATGAATGCCGGGCGGTTCTCCAGAGGAAGTAAGTACTTTTTCGCTATTGTCATGCAGTACGTGACAACTTTTATTTCTTAGCCAACAATCGTGGGAGTGGTATAGGTGTGCGTGGTAAGCAACCTTGCTCTCCCGTTCACACTCACAGCATATCTTTGCAGACCACTTACCCTGCCATTTTTTAGGTTCTCGACTAACGGTGAGGAAGCGTCTAAAAGTTTGAGAATGCCAAAGCGACACTTCCCTTGGAGCGAAGAGATGAAGTAAGTTTTTAGGCTTAAACTCCGTTCACATATTTTTGGCATGAAGGTTGGCCATGACAGTTTCCCCAATTTAGCTGTGTAAAATTACTTTGTTGTGTTTAAACAAGGTTTACATTTGAGGTTATGGTTTCAAAATGAGGTTAGAAAACATGACAAAACACCTTCAAATGCAAAGTTGCCATATTTAAGCAGAATAGAAAATGGAACTTAGTCATTTTTATGTATGTATCCAGTTTCAGTAATTGTGTATAAGCCGTTCACGAGCTTTTTGGGACAGAGTTGGCTATGATTTTTTTTTTTCATGTTGGTCTAACTGATTCGATGATGTAGCGGATGATTTTTTTGTTTCTGTCAGTGTCTGTTCAACATTTTCTTGCCACCACCATCGCCAGATTTATTATTTTCATATTCGTAAGAAAAATAAATGATTTATCAGATGTGTAAAAATAATTTTAATTCCGTCAAAGGAAAAGTCAAAATGCCCAAAATAATTTTGTTACAACAAAAAATTTCATTAACGATGCTACTTCCAGTTTAAAAAGGACAGACCAAATTTAAAAGAACGCGAGCCGATGTGGAGACTAGAGAATATCCGGCAACAATGTACCTATTCAGAAAATATAACCTTTAAACTGAAAACAACCTAACCTAACACAAAAAGTGTCAATTTCCATGAGGGAGTTTTAGTTGCAACAGAGGTTCTGCCAACAAAATGACTAGATGGTCATAGCCTCACCTGACCCAAAAAGATGGTGAACGGCTTATAATTAGAGACATTTTTAATTAGTATGTGGAAGGTCTTGCAATACTTCAGATTTTAAATGTTTCTCCACATGTACTGTCAAAGTAAGCAGTCCATCTGGCAACAATATTATGTTCTGGCAAGTGACAGAAATTTGTTGGAGGTTATGCAGGTTATAAAACAAAATAAAAATTACGGTCTGTTCATGGGGCAAAACCTTAGCAACAAAAATCCAAGGGCCAACGTTTCATGCCAAAAAGATGCAAACGGAATATAGTTTTTATGTAGAAATGGCGACATGCACATGCAAAATGCTGAATCTTTTTTGAATTTTATAACATTTTGAAAATGTCATATCTTATTTACTTTATTTGAAACAATAGAAAAAATGTGTTACACATTTTTTATCTACTACACATTGGAGATTAAAGTGACGTCATCATACTGTATCCACATTCTTTTGTTTTTGACACGTAAACATAACTGTTGTATGGTTTATTGCACGCAGTGATCAAAAATGAAATTGATTGTGGGACCCCATGAAAAATATGACCACTGTCTACACTGCACTATATTAACTACATTTGAACTAGAATTAAATTTATTATTAGTTCATGTGACTTGAACACAGTCTAATATACTACTTGAATAGGCAAAAAATATGTAATTTAAACCAAATTTATCAGATTAAATTCATAGGTAACATTAAATAATGGGGATCAGTTAAACAAGACGTTGAAAGTGAATCTTAAACTTAACAAAAATTTACAATTTTGTTAACAAAAAGCATCCTACAGATCTTGCAATCAAGTTTATTTTTGATCTTCCTGTATTTCTCTGCTGTTATGTGTTCATTGCTTTATTCTCCCAGTTGTTCACACCTAAATAGGACATGTCCTGCTCTACGTAGTTCTTTCATTTAGTCTTCCTCTTTCTTTTCTTTGTCCTTGCTCTTTTGTTTTCCACGAGTGTTACATGCCTTACCGATCTTAGTACGTGTCATTCAAATATCTTCTTTTGTAAGCCAATCCTTCTGCCTTTCATATTAGCACCATTTTCATAGCCTTGACCGTGCATGTCATTAATATTTAACTTTTCTTTTAAATTCAATAAAAACGTTGTTAATCCCTGTCCTGTCGTGTGAGTAATAGAACAAAATCCAAGAAAATGCCCCTTATTCCAACATGTTTTTATATGGCAAATGCATATTTTCTATAATTGATATGCTGGCGAAACTTTTTGCATATGTATACTAATTATGTGAAAACAAATCGTTTATGCCAAGTTTCATTTTGCATATTTATACGTTTTTGTGGCATAGTTTATGAATTTTTGCATATTTGGGTATATTTAGCAATAATTTGTAATGTTGGAAACTTTTTGAGATTTTTTTGTAAAATTTACTATTAAATTAAATGAAATATGTATACATATACTTTCACTTTCTACCGCGTGTATCGAAATAAGCAGAGCAAAGGGAAGTCCCTGTTAAAATCTTTGATTAATATAAACATAGACTGCCAGCAACCTCCACTTTTCCCATAGAAGCAATGTATGATGAATCAGCTAACATAGAATCCATTTCAAGAGTCGAACTTGGAGTGTCTGGCGGGGTTAGGGAAAATCTGATTTTTATGTTGCTTACAACGTGAAGGTTTTCGTTGGCAGTCCATGTTTATATGGTTAAAGGTTAAAATGAATGACATCTTTGAATAAAAATTAGAGAAATAAATATATTCATACAATATAATTAATTTTTTTTACACTATTAGAATATGTACTTCTACTTATTTTCAAAAAATTATGAGCATATTATGGCATATATTGTAACCTGTGGGTGCATATAGTCTACAAAATGTATGCATATATATGCGCATATTTTTCGTACAGTTGCGTGCATATAATTATCAGCTTTATTCATGACTGGTGCCTGGTTTACAATCTAAAATAATAGAATGTTGTAGGTTGTTAACTATAGTTTGTTTTTATTTTTATGCCTATTACAGTGATTAGTTCATTTTGATTATTATGACCAAGATAATGGGCGTTTTTAATGCGATTTATGTGCTCTGCTATAACGGCAAATTTTGAAATATTTTCGATTAATTTTTAAAAATATCTGTTATCGTTTCCAAACAACTTTTCCATACTTTCTTTAAAAGCTAAATTTTGATTGGCTGAATACTGAATAATGTATATAATTCTTTCAATACCACCTCTTTCTTTCACGATTCATTTTGGGCCTGATTTATAGGATCTACAGTTATTCCTTTCTCCATGTTTTATTGTCTTTGTCTACACATTGCCTCACACTATGAAAGCTTTCAATATTTGTAAATATATGATGCAAATCGTTGTAACCTATTTTATCATTAAGGCATTCACAGAGCTGTGTATGTTACAGTAAAAAAAAAATAGAATTGCTAGATTTGAATAATGAGCCAGTCCCAAATTACTGTTTCATTATTTCCTAACTTTTTAAGAAGATACGTAGCCAAAAAAGATCGATTTGAATCATCTGTGGGATAGATAAAATTCTTGATTGTACTGGCACGATTTCAATTATTGACAATTGAATATTATGTGAAATAAGCTGTGGCCAAAGAGCAGATCTGTCAATGCATTGGCACTAAGTTGCGGTTCCGAAGTATCAGTGCTAGAATCATAAAGGGTCAACGACTGATACAGAGGGTGAGGACTGCTGCTGCTGCTCTTGTTAAGGTTCTGGTTCAAGAAACATTTTAATAGAGCTCGTAATTTTTCTTCCGTTTCCTTCTTTTTTCCACTTTCGTTTTTGGTATTGGAAACGAGAAAGTCTCTTTCTTCATCAGCCATCTGCAATCATTAACAACTTTTTTACAAATTTTACATAAATAACAGAAGCCAATATAACTTACCTCTTATTTTACAGTTGATTAGTACTATTGGTAGATACCTCGTACAACAATCTCAAAATAGACTGCTTCTCCACAGATTTCACTAACGATATAGCACTGGTACGCAAACATACATGTGTACTAAGAGACTAAGGCAAATGAGCATGAAGGGCTTATCATAACGTCAGGAAAGTGTTCAAATAAATTGGGAAGTTACCTACCATTGTTGGACAAGTCAAATAGCTTCAATTTTTTAAAGCTAGTAAGCAAAATGGCCGGGATAAAACCTGCTTCATTTAAGTGTCTTCTTTCGATTTGCAATTACAATAACAATTTATTATTGTGTAAGAACTGCATATTGCCGTGCAAGTAAAGTTTTTAGTTTTGACGGCATTTTGAGAATAGGAGCAAACAATGACTTTTAGGGATCCGCCATGCGAAGTTAGTCACAATTCACAGTCACTTGTAACCGTACTTTTGCTTAGTCCTATACTCTACTGTACAATTAATTTATATTTCCCTGGATTTGCTAGCTCAAACAGTCGTAGAGACATAAAACTTATTAAAATCATCAGTGTGGCTAAGGAGAAGCTAATATTGTTGTGGGGTTGCTCGTTGTCACCTGGAATACCGAAACACTCACAGCGATAAAAACCCAACAGTTTACATAAAAAAGATATATAATCTGTAAGAAAAACACAAATACAAGAGAGTATATGTTACATAAAACATCAAGAATGAACGACTTCCAAACATAAAGTAAAGCTGTTTCTACTCGCGTTATTACATAAAAACCACATGTTAAAATACACAATATTCGTATAAAAAGACTGTACGTTACATGCATGAAAGATGGCAGCAACTCTTTGGTGACTCTACCCAGGTGGTTTGATGCCTTCGTAGTCTGTGTTCCCACTCAGAAACCTCTTTGTGTCAGTGGCGAATAATGTAGGTCAACAAGTCACTATTCTGTGCCCTTTACTGCCTTTATTAACACGCGTCGTATCTTGGGTTATACGGGACGATCTGCACCATTTTTACTGCAGTTTGCAATATCTTAATAAAACTATTGGGCTACATAATTAGGGTCCTTTGCTGTACGAACTTCTTTTTAAGTTGAATTTTGTAGGGTCGATTTGAATTTGTCAATTTTGTTGTTAAATCTAGGGACTTGCATTTCTAAACGCGAAATTATAGTTTTCATTTTCTATATTCTGATTTCTAATTTGTTCGTTCAAGTCCCCATAATAATTTAAACTGTCTTTAGCTTCATCTATTTTCTTCTTATAGTGCTTTAAAAAACTTAAGCTTTTTCTTCCTTCTTGCGTTTTCACTCTTTCATATGCTATGATTAGTATATATATGGCTTCTCTTGTTATTTTCATTTCTATCGTCATCAATGTTTCAATTTATATGTTTTTCTTTTATTACTTCTTTCAACCTGCTCGGTGCCAGTATTATGCCTACCCCACCTTCCGCTCTTTCTTCTTCTTCTACTCCTGGCCAGAATAGCCAGTATCCTGTGTGTGTGTGGGGGGGGGGGGGGGGGGTTGGCATGGAAATAAATCCATTTCCCACAGATCATCCCTTATGTAATCTAGTTACTTCTTTGCCATTCTTTTTTGTTTCAGTTATGCTTAATATTTCTATTTCCTGTTCTATCATTTCTTCAATTATTTCTTTTTTTCTTTTCCTCTATATTTTCGTACGTTCCAAGTTTTCTTTATTATCCATTTCTTATTGTGCTGTATCTTTTTTCTTTTGGTTTTCTCTCATGTCCTTTTTCATTGCTTTGTTCGTCACCATGTGAGTGCCTATGTGAGTTCTTAGTTTTTTTGATTTACTACAACCCTTGTGCATTGTTTCCTGTAGTGTGTTTCAGAGCTTATCGTTGAGATGCAATTTCCCATACCCCATTCGGGTGTTATTTTCCCTTGTTTCTCTCTTCTTTGGCTCTTTCTTTAATCTTGATTTGCATTTCCTCTGCCTTTCTTTGTTAGGTCCTTCGTTTATGTATACTATTTTGTTCTTCATTTGTCTAGGTTTATGTTTGTTTTTCATTATTTTTTCAATATTGTTTCCATTTCTAGTAGGTATTTTTTATTGCCGTTTTGTTTGCGCTCTTAACTTTGGTTTCTATGTTAAGTGTTAAGTTTCTGTATTTCTACTTTTACTTGGTTTTCATCTTGCGTTTTTACTTCCTAACCTTGTATTATTATTTTTTCGTTTTTCTTTTTCGATCATTCAATTCTTTTACTTAGTTCTCTTATTTCTTGTTTCATTCTCGTATTCTCTTCTATAACTTCCTTCACATAGACGTAGTACTCCCATTGTTCTTTCTTGATTTATTTTATTTCTGTCACAAGTTCTTTTATCGCTTGTATCATTTCTTTCATCTTGTGTTTTAGATGTGGCTAAACTTTAAAGCCCTCTTTTATATTTTCTAAAATGTATTAGAATTATTTGAACGCCCCTTGTACACTTATTGTTATCCGTATATTTCCACACTTATCGCTTTGCACTCTGCACTTGTGTTTATCACTAGTAAACTCGGCCGCCGCACCTCGGCTGCCGCGCCCGTCATGTCAAGGTTGCTCTTTGTTCTCTGATTTTATACTAGTCACTCGCTAAATCACTTTAATTACACTTGAATCACTTAAGAGTTCACTGATCCTTGGTTTGCCGCGTCGTATATCCCGTGATAATTCTTGAATTTTGAGGTTGATTATCGGCATTAACACACCGCGCGTCCGTTCTCTTTAGAATCTCGCACTCCAACTACCAGGTTACTGTTACTATTTTTTAAGTACACATTTGAACACAAATTAGTAAACGTAATTAAGCGAACAAAGAATATTGTAATTTAATTAAGAAAGATGAGAAAGAAACATGCAATATTTTAAATATTTAATTACGAACACTTGACCTGTAATTCAAGAAAATAACGGAATTAAATTAATTTAACAAATGTTCAAAATTTCCACCATTAACTTCAAGGCAATATTCAAAACAATTATAAATTCATTCACAGTGGTTAATTATCTGTTCAGGAGGAATGGCTTGTGCTGCGATTCTAATTCTATTTTTTAACTGTTCAATGGTTATTTTGTGACCATTAAACACTTCACTTACAATCGACCCCAAAGAAAAAAAATCATTTGGAGCTAGATATGGAGATCTTGCGGCCCAGTTTACTCCTCCCCTCGTTCTATCCGTCGATGTGGAATACACGATTTAAATAATTTCGGACATTTTGCACATAGTGAGGTGGAAACTATACACCATCTATGTTCATTGCATGAGTTTTGGGGCTATCCGTTGCTGCAGTAGCTGAATGAAGTGATCTCCTATTAGCCCTGCCCACACATTTACTTTTTGGGGTCATTGAGTTCGAGTAACATTGTAGAGATGTAAATTTTCATAACTCCAATACCTGCAGTTCTGATAATTAACTTCTTCATGAGTCTAAAATGTTGACTCGTTTGTGATAAACTTCTATCAAGGGGCACTTCACCATTATTAATTTTATTCATCATTATTTCACAGATGTTCCTTCTTTCGTCGTCTTCGCCTACTAACTCATGATGGTTTTGAAAGTGATAGCTTTTAAAGCGTTCTCGCCGCTTTTACTCACATTCTTTGTATCGACAGCCTGTTATCATTTTCAATTAAATTAGGAATTTCATCTTTTTTCGCCATATTTGGTTCATGTACAGTACTTCTCTGTATTTTAGTTGATGGGCCTTGATTTTATCTTCACCGGGTCTTTTGTTACTATTCTGACCTTTTATTTTCTTCGCATCTTCAAAAGTTGAGGTCTATACTTATATACAAAGTGTTCGTAAAATATGTGGACACGGCTTTAACTCAACTTATCTATATCGAACTTTTCGTTAAGCCAGTATTTTGTATCTTTTAGTTTTCTTTCGTTGCGTATATTCTTTTCTTTTGCCTACAGATTTCCGTTACTTTTCTCTTGTGATGTTTTTGTTATCATACATCATTGTTCTTAATTCTTCTCTATCTGCTTTTAAGCAGTTCTTCTGATACCTAGGTCATTTGTGTTTTAATTGACTTTAAACTTTCCTTCACATCTTCATTTTTTTTTTACTAGTCCCCTAGGCTGGTTTATATGTGCTGCCTGTAGTTACTGTCTATCTTCATCTTCTTTGCTGTCTGTCGTATTTTCTTGGGGAGTTTTTCGTGTACAGGCTTATTCATTCCTTTATCATTAGGTCATTTTTTATAGAAATTATAGAGTTTCTGCTTGATTATCTCAGGTTTTCTTCAAAATGATTACAATCTTGCAACTACTACTTTTATTGCTTCAATTTACCTACGATACATACTTCTTTACAATAGACCTACTTGTTCTTTTATCGATAGTTTATTCTTTATATTGACTATAGTACTTTTTTTTTCTTTTCTATATTCTGTAATTTTATCATTTTTTTCCATTTTTTATAGTGTAGTTATAGTGACGCTCTCCAAAGCACCCTACATTTATCAGTCTACCCAATCCTCTACCTGAAAATAATTCCAGGTTTCTTAAAATTTCTTAAATAATTTGTTATAAACGTTTGAAGAAAAAATACTATATGTTATTCGGAACAAAAGTATCTTTATGTGGCTAGGCTGTAATGATCTGCCTCGCAAGCTCGGCAGTTAAACAGTCCAGCCACGCCAAATAAAGTATAATTTTTGCTCCTAATAACATAATATACTATTATGCTCCTACATGAATAGCAAGCTGATGTCCCTTGAGGTTTTATGACAACGGAGGGGAACTTTTCGGAGCACATTCCTTCTCTATCTAGACTACAGTGTACTATATATGTGTTTCTTTCTATTTTTATGGACTCTGAAACAAGGAAATTCTGGAATATTTCAAGTCGCAACTCCAATGAGATATACATGTCATTGAGGAGTGCATCTATTCGTTTCAACTCTGTAAATCGAATTATCTCCAAAACGGTTACTTTTACGAATAAAAGTCATGATATCTTTATTGTTAGAAATTTTCATAAGCTACAAATTTTATAATCAGTATTTTTTTTTGTAAAAGTGACCGTTAACGAGATATTCACGAAATACCGTTTTTGGTGACCTTTGCCCCCCCTTAAAATTTTTTAGCGGCACTCGGATCGATGAGGACTTTTGACATTTTGTTTAGAACCACAATATCAAGGCTTATACCAAAATCCAGCTTTCCGGGAATTTTTCCGAAGTGCAATGTCTAATTTCTCTGTCTAATTTCTCTGCACTATATAGATACTGATATTTGTTTCTTTCTTTATACTTAATGGTATTGGGACTAAACATTAAATATAAACAAATTGGTATTAATTAAGATTCCTTCTAATTCAAACGAATTTATAGAATGTAACATTATAATTCTGCTATGTTGATTTCCAAATGTATAACTTTATTTTTATTTTTTCTAGAAAACTGCTGAGGGACATAATAACTCTACGTAAGAAGTGCTATATAAATGAAGGAAAGCAGAAAGATTCACTAGAAAAACACCTAACAGAGTTCATAAAGTCAGATGTGCAAGTACTGTGGCCCGACGGATGGATGTCAATCTCAACACTGCTAAAATACTGTAACATAGTGGTAGATGTAAAGAAGAGCATAGATATTCCCAGAAAACCCCCGCCAACATCCTCCCCCGAAGTAAACATAAGCCCCGCCCCCAGCATCCCCATCAGCAGCAATTCCGCGCTTACTATTACACCAGTCACATCAAACGTTCACAAGGTCAACTCGAACGAACTCAAGCCAAAGCCTAAGCCTGCACTTAGTGAGACGGTGATCAGTAAAGTGACTAGCGATAACTGTAGTTTAGTTAAGCCGATCCCACCACTGCCACCTGCTGACATTGTAAAGGACTTTACCTCCCGACTTAAAACAACGTAAAGTATGCCCCTGTCAGCTCCAATAAGTCTGTGCACATCAAGGAGGAGCTGGAGGCGATTCTCATTGAGGAAAGTATGGTCAAGATGGAGCCGAGCATGGTGAAGGAGCAGATCATGGTCATTAAGGAGCAGAGCATGGGTAAGAAGGAGCACAGCATGGTAAAGGACCAGATCATGGGCAGGAAGGAGCAGATCATGGGCATTAAGGAGCAGAGCATGGTCAATATGGAGCAGAGCATGGCAGGAAGGACCAGATCATGGGCAGGAAGGAGCAGATCATGGGCATTAAGGAGCAGAGCACGGGCAAGAAAGAGCACAGCATGGTAAGGAGCAGATCATGGGCAAGAAGGAGCAGAGCATGGTCAATATGGAGCAGAGCATGGGCAGGAAGGAGCAGAGCATGGGCAAGAAGGAGCACAGCATGGTAAAGGAGCAGATCATGGGCAGGAAGGAGCCGAGTATGGTCAATATCGAGCAGAGCATGGGCAGGAAGGAGCACAGCATGGTAAAGGAGCAGATCATGGGCAGGAAGGAGGCCGAGTATGGTCAATATCGAGCAGAGCATGGGCAGGAAGGAGCAGAGCATGGTAAAGGAGCAGATCATGGGCAGGAAGGAGCAGAGCATGGTCAATATGGAGCAGAGCATGGGCAGGAAGGAGCAGAGCATGGTAAAGGAGCAGATCATGGGCAGGAAGGAGCAGAGCATGGTCAATATGGAGCAGAGCATGGGCAGGAAGGAGCAGAGCATGGTAAAGGAGCAGATCTTGGGCAAGAAGGAGCAGAGCATGGTCAATATGGAGCAGCCTGAAAATCTGTCTCCACATGTGAATGTCATAAAACACGAGGTGGAGGTGGGCCCCCATCAAGGAGAAAAATTCCACAAACCACTGCCAAGTAATCGATCTCACTGATCAACCCGAGCTGAAGAAGAAGCCGGGACCGAAGAGTAAGACGAAATATCTGTATGAGTACCCTGACAAGCCTCACAAACTTAAGAAGGAGCACTCGGAGCAAATGCGTCTGAAAACCAAGGAGGAAATCACCGGCTCGTCGGCGCTGACGCAAATCATAGCCGACTCTTTGAGCGATCTGAACCGGTTTGCCCAGGGCGCCGTGCCTAAGCACATGAATAGTACCGTGATTAACAACACTGCCTCCGTTAGTAACCCAACACTCCCCTTGAATTCCACGTATGACTACACGAAGCCAAAGTCCTCGAGCGAGGGCGACGACATCCAAAAAGTGATGGAGGGGCTGAAGGTGCTGCAGAAGATGTCGTCGCCGGTGAAGTCTGAGGAGGGAAAGACGAGCTCCCCCGTATCGGTCATAGCGTTCAACAAGAGCTACTCGCACGAGTCGAGCAGCTCTCCGCAAAGCACCGCCGTAGTCGCGCATAGGAGTAGTAGTTTCCAAGATGCTTTCCAAAAACACTTCATTCCCGATTACAATTTAATGAAGGCTAGTCAGGCTGCATCCACCTCCAAGGGAAACTACAATAGGTGCAGTTAACCCTGCGGCCGGCGATTTCATTTTGATTTTGTTCTTTGTTTTCAGTATATCTAAACATAATCATACGAGCACTAAAAGTAACTCAGCAGGCAGTGACAGGTATTTGCAGGTAATTGTTAGGGCACAATTTTTATCCGGGTGAGCAGAGTTGGGCATTGTGTAATAAACAGTTGAACCGATTCGGAATTGAATAAATAATTAACGATATACCCTTGGTCTAAGTTATGATGTAATTGTAGCTAGGCATCTGTTGATTTTAACAATTAAATTCAACAGAAAAAATTGCAAATAAACATAATCACTTTATTATGTTATGTACATACAAAGAAATTTATTTATATAAAAATTAAAGAATAATATAGAACGATTTCACAAGAAAATTAAAGACACAAAGGACTCTCACTGCTTCAAACTCCTTTTTCAAAATTAATTCATTCATTATCTACAACATCTTTTAACATTGTAGTTATATAAAACATTATAGAACTAACACTGGAAGAAGATAAAACCAAACAATAGCTGATATAGCCAAATCATTGAAATTAAAGTTCAAATACGCAACGTAATCACATTCGGCAACATAAAGAATCCTCATTTATTTGGAGCTCCAGAGATGAAGCCATCATTTTTGAAAACTGTATTTAATCCCCTCCAACACCTAGAACTTGATCACCAATATACACATCTAACACCTGTAGGTAAAAGTGATCACTTAACCCAATCATCTACACTCCAATTCTTACCCCATAATTCCCAAAAGCATTTATATTCGCCCATTTTAAGACAGATGAGACTATTAACGAACACCTGAGACACAACTTTGAATTAGAACTGGGCAGTCAAGTTGAATACACGGCAACAACGCTGTGGAGCACATACAAAAACGAAAGCAAGAGGATAAAAACTAATTTAATTTCTTTAAAACTCAACCGACACAAAATTCCTCAAACCTGAGATGCGTCACTTACAATGGAAATCAAAATTTGAAAAAGTTTTTCAAAACAAAAAACCCGCCATCCAAAATTAATATGAAAGAAAACATTACACAACTCTTGTAGAAGCTATGAAGACATCCACTCTAAATATATTAAACTCCACTTAGTAACTCTAAATAGATAAAACTTCACAACTCCACTTGATGCAAAGGTCATTTCAACCTACTACACTCGTCGCACCAGACTGAAACTGTCAATTGTCCTTCTATTATCCCTGATAGTTTTGCCGATCAATTCAGCAACGTCTTAATTATCAAACCACCAAAAACACTACTCGATGTAGCATCAATACCTAGGGTGAACAACAGCTCATCAGTTGTTTTAGTATACATAACAATATAATATCAACGACTTACCTGTACCCAGACTTGAGTATACACATCTCACCAGATCTCAAATGAGGCAATCACATCAAAATTGTTACTAATAAATCCAACAGTTTGTTATATAACGGGTGTTCAAATAGTCTTCACGTCCTGGGCGGCGCTGAAGAGTTCATTGTGAACATATCACAAAACGTACCTAACCCTATTTTTATAAACATATTTAACAACTACAAAGCAATCAAATGCAAACAATTAAAACCAACTTTAAAACACTACATTTTTATCAAATGGTAATAACTTAACTGTAATTTATTGCAATAAAAAAGGATTCATAACAAATATCCAAATTTTTAACCGCCTTCACCCAGGCATGCTCGCCATTTGGCATTTATTAACATAATTTCATTAATTTTCTCCTCTACTCTGTGCCGCAGTTCATTTAGTTCATTTAGTCATTGCTGGAAAATCAAGTTCTTTAAATACGGCCATAGAAAGAAATCGCATGGCGTCAGGTCTGGCAGGATAAGGTATTGGCATGTTTCGACTAATAATCCGTCTGTCAAAAAATTCTCGTATCGTGTGCAGTCTTGTTAGAAAAAACTAAACGTGAGTTTGTTATATCTTCAAAAGAAACATTTTTGTCTTACTTTTACCTTCAAAGAAGTATGGGCCAATTATTCTACGCCTTGAAGTAGCCCCTCACACTCCTAATTTTTGAGGATGAAGAGTTGTCTCTAGCAACGGAAGGTTTGGAAATTCTTGCCGAAACTCTTCAAAACAATTATGGATTGAGTACTGCCATATTCCATCAACTCGACGGCTGTTAAGAAAATAGGATTCGATCATAAAAATGTTATGTTCTTGTGTCAACACAATTTTAATTGAAGAGGTTACATTACCGAACACAAATAACTGACAGGTAGAGATTACAGAATACGTCTGCCTGTCTAGAGAAGCTGATATTCTGTAAAGATTCTATTTTAGTTAAAATTATTAAAGCAAACTACGGTAATTACGATATTTCACTAATGGAACACACAATTTACTAAAAATGAACAAAAAGTGACATTCGGTTGAAACAGCTAATGTGGTATGTTCACAATGAACTCTTCAACGTCTTTGAACACCTGTTATAATCAGAAAAACATTTAAGGATATCTCCCCATCACTTCTCTACAAAATATACATCATCTACATCAAACCAATTTTGGAATTCGGCCACTCGACATAGTTTCCTTACCTACCTTGTGTCAGTCTGTGTCAAATAACAAATAAACCTAACCTACTAACTTCAAATTGGACATATACTGACAATACCACCAACAGTACACTTCACTACTGCCAAACATATTGGGTGATCGAATAAATTTCACCTCTCGTCTGCTGTGATTTGTGGTATACATTCGGCAGCACTGAAGTGGATTGTCAGTCTATGTCAAATTTGAGATTTTCAGGTTAAGTTTTGCTTCACTTTGTGTCAAAAAGCAAACAAAACCTAACCTACTAACCTCGAATTTGACATAGACTGACAATCCACTTCAGTGCTGTCAAATGTATACCACAAATCACAGCACACTAGAGGTGAATTTATTCGATCCCCCGATATAACATGAATCACAGGCAACTCTAATTAGAAATTTATTTGAGCTCAGAGTATTTTGATAATGTAATCTATCACACAAACAGCAATCAAACACATACACAAGTACATATATATGTATAATGTTAATAAATATATTGGGTTGATGATAATCTTTGCCATATTACAAAACTAAAATCAAATATTCAAACATAAATCTTGAATAATTTACAGATTGAAAATGTCACGTATTATGTGATTGCCTCTTTATATTCAAACTTAATGATACATAAAAAAAAATTAAGACACGGATGCTCAAGTAATTACCGAAAGAAGTTAGATTTAGATTATGTAAAATTAGATCCGCCAATTTAGCACAGAAAGCTGGTCTAAATAATTGTCTTGTTTTAACACAATGATACCCAACTCTGAAATTTCCTCCGAAAGTTTCATGTTTACTAAAGCTGTTGTGCTTTCAGAACTCTAATAACAATTATGCCCAACAAAATTCTAATAAACTGAAAAATAGTTGCTCGTCCCAGCAGTCAGGTAAATTGAATTCTCTAGTCTAGCCGACTTAAGTGTTACTCAATTTTTTGCCAGGTTCATATGATTTGTTGGATGATATGTTTGCAAATTTCTTGAACGAGTACGGACATTCAAAAGCAGGTATGGGGTGTAGCTTTGGTGTTGAGACTCTTGTGTTGCTTTTGTAAATACTAATCACTGGCTTGATTGTTTCTTCAACTTTTTGCTCATAAATCATGATCAACACTCACAGTAGAGATGCAGTCGTGCGATGGTGCATTATCATCTTGTAAATATTTCCTTTCGATTGGAAACGAAGCCAGGGCTGTCTCCAAACTGCCGATTGGTGTGGGCTTTTGCATCTTAATTTCTATCTATTTCTGCAATTTAAATTCAGTGACAGAATGCGAATAGGAACTTCAAATTGTTTGTTTGATCATAAATGACTGTAATCAGGAAAATTTTGTCGATTTTTGTTTACTATTTCTCAGGTATGGTTACAAGGTACCTAGGAAAATTTGATGAAATAAACAAGCTGCCATGAAAAAATAGCTTTAGAATAATGAAAAAAATTGTATAGTAAAACTAGTGCCTTCTCTCAGCATAAATGCTTATTTATTTCATCTTATTGAGAAATGTGTAGGTTTTGGTAAGTAGTTTGTAACAGTTTTTTCCACTTTATGCAGATTTAGTATTAATTTGGCTTGGAGTATATTTTAACTATAATTACAGAAGACTGAAGTTGGAACATAGAATTGGCAGTGTTACTACCACCATGCAAATTCTAATGTTTTTCTCTGTATTTAACAGCAATAAAACTGATTATCTTGTTGGGAATAGATTAATTATAAAAATGCTTCAAATAAAATTACTGTATAAGTTACCACTGATGTGATGAACAGCCAAATTTAATAATGTGCCAAATAGAGAATAGACTCATCGTTTTTACCCATTATAGTCACATTATTACGTACTATAAACAAGTATATCACGCCATAGAAAAACCATTGTGTATATACCGTTTACAATTTTAGTTCAAGTATTTCTAATGGTTACTCGAGATTGCAACGGTCGTGTAATTTTCTAGATTATTTTTATGTACTTATTTATGTACCAATTAAAAGTTTTCAAACATCGTACTATTTTTGAGGAAACGCATTTTTATGTTACAAAGATTTATTCTAGTCTGTGTTTTAATGTTTTATAACATACTATTGGATAGGTCTTGTAAATCTATGAAACACATTTGAAGATTAACTCTGAATACTGGTAGTAAAATTTCTCATTGCTGTATATCAATAACACATGCTGTGGAGTTACTGCATTGCATTATTTGTGCCAAACGTCCTCTATGGGCAGTTATTGCTGTGGCTTATAGGTTTAGTAATTTACTATGTCGTGGTAGCATAATTATCAGTCTAACTGATTTTCAATTTGCCTAATACAAAAATTTTACACATTTTAAGGAAGTGCACTGAGCAGTCTGGGCAACCCTGGTATTTCAGCTTTACTTTGTTAAGTCTCATTACATGCTTTAGCTGTATTTAGTAACACGTATAACCATATGCACCCCTTACCATTTTGCACACTTAATAAATAACTTGGGAGTTGAGGGGGTTGATAGATTGATGGAAATTATTTTTTCAGCAAACTCTAAATCCAGTACACCACATAAGTAGCGACACATTACTGTTAAGTAAAATTATTGAAGTGAACTATTTCTACTGCCAGTTTTAATATTTGTTATTTTTTGTAATTTTGTTGTATGTATTTTTGTACAAATGATTCAAAATTGTATTATGTATAAATCATTCCTTATGTATTTATTTCAAATTGTATATATATTTTCCTGAACTTTTGTAATAAATTAAGATTCGAGAATAAAGATGTGATAAGAAATTTTAAACGTGGCCCCTCTGTTTGACCCATCCTAGTGACATTTGATTCTGAGCTAACTTAAAGCGAAATAAACACTGAATCTGCAGGTCCTACAGGAGAGACGGTAATTGATTATGTAATAACCAACAATACAGGCCTAGAAGATATCAAAAGCCTAATAATAGGGGAGAGAACTGAGTCAGATCATCAACCCTTAACAATACACTTAGCAGAAACAATGAAACCTGAATCAAAAGAGAAAGAATTTAGGCGAATAAATAAAAATGTATGGACAAAAGACAGTATAAAAATATACAAAGAGAATTTAAGAAGGATTGAATTCAGAAAGGAAGGAGTAGAAAGTGCAATGAATGAATTCACAGAGAAGATTAAGGAAAATATAGTGAAAGAACAAAAGACAATACAGAAATGGAAAATAGGTAAAAATCCTTGGTGGGATAAAGAATGTGAAAATAAAAAGCTGCAAGTAAGACAGTGTTTAAGAAGATGGAAAATTAAAAAAGTTGCAAAAAATGTATATATAAAAAGATGAAAGAATACAAAGAACTAATAAAGAGCAAAAAAAAGAGGAAGATGGAACAATATGGAAAAGAAATAAGGGAAATAAAGGACGAAACAGAAGCATGGAAGTACATCAACAAAGAGATCTCAGATAAGTGACAAAATAGAGATGACAATATGGGAAACACAGTTCAGGAAGATACTGAAAGGAAGAGAAGAAAGAATTATACAAAGACAAGAAACAGCAATAGAAACAACAACACCAATAAAGGAAGAGAAAGTAAGATACCAAATAAAGAGATTAAAAAAGAACAAATCCCCCAGGGTAGATGAGCTGCAGAATGAAGTATGGATAAACGCACCAGATAATATAATTGGAAGACTAACAGAGTGCTTACAAAATATATGGGAAGGCAAAGGATTTCCAGAAAGTTGGAAAACAGGAATAATAATCCCGATATATAAAAGAGAAGACAGAGACATGGCAGAGAATTACAGGGGAATAACCTTAATGAATACAGCTTATAAATTATATGCCATGATCTTGGAAGGAAAGCTAAAACAGGAAATGGATGAAAAGAGCATCATTCAAGAAACACAATCAGGATTCAGAAAGGGAAGAGGTGCAATAGACAACATATATATCCTAAACTACATAATAGAAAAGGAAATAATGGAGAAAAAAGGAAAGCCAGTTACATTTTTCGTTGATCTCAAAGCAGCCTTCGACATGGTGAATAGACAAGAACTGTGGCAAATGATGGAAAGAAAAGGAATACAGCAACACATGATTACCCGAATAAAAGAACTATACGAAGAAACCGTAAACATTGTCAAAATTAATGAAGACATCTAAAAGGTTTTGGACAGAAAGAGGATTACGACAAGGATGCCCTCTCAGCCCGACTTTTTTCCTGATATATATATCAGATTTGGAAGATAAATTATGATAATGGCAAGCAGGTGGGGTGAGTAAGAAGAAGATTTGGTCATTAGCATATGCTGATGACATAGTACTTCTGGCAAAAGAAAAGGAACAAATGAAAGATATGATGATAAGATTCCAGCGATATTTATAGAAAAAGAGTATGGAATTAAATGTAGAAAAATCAAAGATCATAGTCTTTAGAAAAGGAGGAGGAAGGGATAAAAAAGAAAAATGGAAATGGAACGAAGAAGAAATAGAAAAAACAAATGAAATAAAATACCTAGGATATACATTCCAAAGAAACAATGGGCCAGAAAAACATTTAAAGGAAGTCACAAGTAAAGTTATGAAGGCATTGGGCCAAATATCGGGAATAGGAAAGAGAAAATTCGGAGAGGCTAATGATGTTTGACACAATAATAAAAAGTATAGTTCTGTATGGCGCAGAAATATGGGGTTGGGAAGAGAGGGAAGAGATCGAGAAAATCCAAGTAAAATACATCAAATGGCTATTGGAGTTTGATACAAACACGCCATCATATTTTGTGCTAGAGGAAACAAAAAGAAGAAAACTAAGAATAGAGGCAGGACATATACCAATAAAATATGAAGATAGAATAAGAAGCAACACGGAAAATACAATATTGAAAGAATGTTGGAAAGAAGAAAAAGGAGGAGAAAATAATAGAAGACGGTAAAAATAAATGGGAAAAGTACTACCAAAGAGTCTGCTATTCCACACAAGAGATAGAAAGAAGAAGACAAGATCAACAAATGTCAATAAGAAAAGAACTCATAAGAAAAGATGAAGAAATACAAAAACAGGAGCAGTTTAAGGCCCGGTTGTACAATATGCCGATATACTACCCGATAGCGTTATCTTGCCGACAAACCGAATTCTGTCGTATTACAATGTACGGATATTTTTGTTGGCCACTTTGTCGTTAGGATAAATTATCGGGTACTCGGAGCGACCATTAAAAGTTGTCGGGCAGTTTAGCTCATGATACTATAACTTTTAAAGATATGCTCACGCGCAGGTAGTGCTCTGTCTCTTTCTTGCTGCTGACGTCATTCAGTGACAAAGCTGTCAGCTGTGGCTGTCATGACCATTTAGCATTTGCTGCGTGTTATTGTTTTCAGTTGTTATTACCTTACTTAATATTTCAAAAATGGTATTTTGTGCAGTAATTGGTTGTTCTAACAATAACAACAAAAGGAGCAAGCGATATGCTTCGAAGTGTCGGTATTTTTCATTTCCTACAGACAAATCTTTATGTGATACGTGGGTGCATAAGTGCTATCAACAGCATAAATTTAACATTAAAACAGCAAGAGTTTGCTCTGACCATTTTGTGGATAGTGATTATTGTTTCAAAGAAAAGTTATTAAATTTACCACCCAATAAATGGAAACTAAAACCTGACGCCATACCTTCAGTTAACCTAACAAAGGTCCCGGACCGCCAAACCAGACGCGATGAAAGAGTAAAACGACGTCGTTTGATACAAAGCATCCATGAGTAAGTAATAATAATAATTTATATTTTACACGTGTTATAATTTCATTGCTTTATGCAGGCATCAACACCAATTAACTCAAAAAGAAAATGAACAAGGCATACCTGCAGCAGAGGAAGAAATTACACAGCCAAAAAAAGATATCAGTGTTGCTACTCAAACTGAAAGGTAATGTTTTCTATTTAATGCACAATATGATTCATATTTAAATGATCATATATTGTTTTTAGTTCGCATGACATTGTCTTAAAAAAATTACAAATACTTGAACAAGAATGTTCCCAGCTCAAAGACATCGTCGAAAAGCAAAGCAGAGAATTACAATCGATAGAAAAAATTTTTACTAAAGGGCAACTTCGAAAACTGAAGTCTGGCAATCAGGTGAAATGGACAATAGAAGATATTGCCTCTGCAATATCTTTATACGCAGGAGGACCACGCTCATATCGCTTATTAAGAAAAAGAGGTTACCCGTTACCAGGTGTATCAACTTTGAGAAGGTGGGCCGGAAAAATTGATGTGCAGCCAGGTGTGTAAGATCAAGTCTTATGTGAAAGTACAATTTAAAAAAAGGATTTTTCCATCTTTTAGGTATCTTAAATACAGTATTGAAACTCATGAAAAATTCTACATTGTCTAAAATGGAGAGATCCTGCGTTATTCTGTTTGATGAGGTTAAAATACAATGTACTTTTGATTATGACAAGAAGACTGACTCTACGTTAGGCCCAACAAAGTATGTTCAGGTGGTAATGGCTCGGGGAATATGTGGGAATTGGAAACAACCCATATTTTACGATTATGACTGCAAGCTAACTAAGGAACTGTTGTTTGAAATTATAACAAAACTGGAAAGCATTGGGTACCCAGTATATGCAATAAACTGCGATTTAGGAGGTAGCAATAGGGGTCTTTGGACAAAATTAAATATTTCTGTAAAAAAATCATGGTTTCTAAATCCAGTAAATAATAAAAATATTTACGTTTTTGCTGATACACCCCATATGATCAAACTATTAAGAAACCATCTCATCGATACAGGATTTGGAAAGAATGGTAAAATAATCAATTCCAAACCAATTGTAGAACTTTTGCAAAACACAAAAAATTTAGATTTGAATATTGCCCATAAAATCAATGAAGAATTTCTGACTGTAAAAGGTGCGCAGCGCCAAAAAGTAAAATTAGCAACAAAATTATTTTCACATACAGTATCACAAGCTCTTTCAAGAATGGGTTGCTTGGGCTTATATCAAAGTGATAATAATTGGTTAGAATGTTCAAAATTACTTAAACTTACGAACGACTGGTTTGATGTCTTTAATTCTAAGCTTGCACATAGCGATTCAAGAAATCGAAAGAAAGCTTATGGTTTGGCGTTGAATGAGCAAAATGAAATTTTAGATGAAATGGCTAAAACAATGCATTCTTTGAGAAAAATTGGTACTAAAGAATTATTGCCTTTCCAAAAAGGAATTATAGTCAGTATTAAATCATTAAAACTACTGTTTAATGATCTGCAAACTGATTTTAATATAAAATATTTACTAACATATAATTTAAACCAAGATCCTTTAGAAGGATTTTTTTCAATTATTAGGTCAATTGGAGGCCTTTATGACCACCCAACTGCCTTACAGTTCAAATATCGACTTAGAAATTATGTGATGGGAAGAAATGATGAAATCATTTCTGAATCGTCAAATGTGGGACAGGCGTTACATGATGTGCCAAATATTGCAATTGTAAACATGGATTCTTTCAATAATACTTGCGACGAGGCCTTAAATAATGAGAATGAGAAAGATAATGCAGAAGTGGTTACTGGACAGTTGTTCAGTCGTTTAAGAGTGTCTGCAACTGATGATGATAATGATTTAGTAGTTAATGACCTCTCTGAAATTCAGTGGGATGGATTAGAAAATTTAGCGGGATTTGTAGCTTTTAAATTAAGAAAAAAAGAAAAACTGGGGTACATTCCAGACTCTAGTGATTATTCATTTTCATGGATAAATCATGTGTCTGAAGGTGGTTTAATGAAACCTACAGATGATTTTCTAAATAAGTGTAGGGATTTAAATCATATTTTTAAAGAAATTAATGGAGATTCTCTACAAATTACAAATAATTATATAAAAAACCTTTTGAAATGTGCAAGAAATATAGATTTAGGCGATGATGCTAAAAGTTTGTTTTTTAGGTGTAAAATGTATTTTAGAATTAGAATATTAAATCGTAATATCAAAGAAAAATCTAAAATTAGAAAGAGAAAGTTTATTAAAATTATTACTTGAAGATTCTCAAATATATGTAGGTGCATATTATGTTATATATATTTATTGCTTTAGTAGTATTTTGTTTATTTTCTGATCTAAATGTAATAAACAGGCTTTGAGTTTACAGATTTTATAATTATTTCATGTTTTTCTTTCATTTTTAATATTTGTATTATTAGTAATTATCTTATACTTCAACTAATTTAAATTTTTAAATAAAATTAGATACAAGTAGGTATTTTGTTGTTTTATTGTGGATTATTTGTTTTTTTTAACCTACTATTAGTAATTCCTCTTTATAATGCATTTCTAATATAAGTAATAACCATTAAGGAATAGCACAGGTAAGTAGGTAAAAGAAGGCAACATAATCATGCCAGAATGCACAAACATGGAATTGCCTATCATAGCATTATTCAATAGGGGCTAGAATGGCTTGCTTTGTTTTCTTTGTCACTGGGTGACGTCATGCGCGTCAGAGTCTAATATATGCACAGCAACTGAGCATATCTTTAAAAGTTATAGTATCATGAGTTTAGCTGGTCACGTGTTGCGGAATTGCTAACCTAAAAATTGTACGTTCACGGGTTCACGTTTATTGTACGTTCAGGTTTGCCATTGTAATTTTGAAGGTGTTTTAACAATTTTGCAATGGAAAAGTTCAACAGTACCAAGCGTACAGCAAATTATTCGAAGGAGGAGTGTTGGCGTCTCGTCGAACTAATTGAAAATTACGCACATGTAATTGAAAATAAAAAAACTGATGCGTTAACATGGAGAGAAAAGGTAAGCTTTCTGCATTTGCCAATGTAGCAGTATTAATGTTAATATATATTATTTTAATCCAGAAAACTGCATGGCAAGATATTTGCCAAAAATTTAATTCAGTTGGGACTCAGAATCGTACGTGGGAACAACTTCGAAGCAAGTACGAAACCCTGAAAAAGGAAACTCGTAGAGCTGTTGCAAAAAGTCGGAGTGAAATTTTGGGTACTGGTGGAGGTCCATGTGAAACAACATTTAATAATCCACTTTATATCAAAATTAAAGGATTAATAAAATTAAGCTGCGACGGAACAGCTTCAACCTTTGACAGCGATGATTTGTCGCAACCGATATTTGAAAAAACTGCTTGTACCGAGAAAACATTAATAGGTGAAGAGGGTTTCACAAGTTTTGTAACCGATCTTTCAGTTATTGAGAGCAATGGTGCAACGAGCAATGCAGAAGGTAACTTTTACAGTTGTCTAATTTGCTTTTTAGTACAACAGTATTTGTGTTTCAGTAAGTAACAGTTGGAGCAGTTGCGCGCAGAGTAAAGTGCAACAAGTGAAGCTCCCAGTTCCGCAATCCCAATATGAAACGCACGCTACAGATGGAGCCCTTTTAGAGCAACACACAAATAATGAAGAGAGCTATGCGGAAGGTAACTTTTCAATTGATTTAATTTGTTTTTACATAACAATATTTCTGCATTACAGTAAATAATTGGAGCAGTTATTCTCCGGCTCAGTTAAGGAAACAAAAGCACCCAGCTCTGCAAGCTCAAAAGAGGAAACGCGCAAATGACAGCGTCAATGTCTCAGCAGCTGGTCGAAAAATGCAGCCTTGGCTTGATGCCAAAACGCAATTAACAAACTTAAAATTAAAATTAATTCAGGAAGAATTTAATACTAAACAGGAACGTGAACAAAATATACATGCACAACAAGTGCAATTAAACAATCAGCAGATTGAAATCAATAAATTGACGATTGAGAAATTGAAGTTGGAGATTGATAATCTTCAAAAATAATGTATTTTCTTTGTATTGTTTATGACTTGTTTAAATAAATTAAAACATGTTTGGGGAATTTTATTGATTTTATATTAATAGTGATTTTTTATAATTATAATTGAAATCTTGTTAATTTTTTTAAATTATTATATTGACACAATTTAAAATATTTTTTTTCATATTCGATTAATCAGAAATCTGTTTAAAATTAAAGAAGTTGCATTAATTACGATTACACTTTAAAAAATCTTTTTTGTAGTTAATCACTTAAAATCAAAATTAAACATCAAAACGTTTGCTGTATGAAGGGTGAAAATATATATTATATTTGCTTATTTTATAATAAACGATTTGTTTATTTGCTTAGATTATAATAAAACATTGATTATTACAAATGTTATTTACTAAAAATATACCCTTATAAAGCAACTAAAATCATTTTATTTTCATACAGCTAATTATAAATACATTGTAAATATGACATCAATTATTTATAAGTGTTGAAAAATATTCAATAAACTCTGCACGTGCTCCATAATTACCACCATCTCTGTTGTCACCGTTGCCATTCCCATATAGCATATTTCCTTCTTGTATGCCTTGCAAGATATTCTCCTGAAGTGCAGGATCTAACGGCGGCTCATCTTCACCATTTAAAATGGCAATATTATGTAACACAGCACATGCGACGATTACAGCTTGAACTCTCATATAATTTAATTTAATTCCTAATGACAGTATAGGGAATCTTCGCTTCCATACTCCATAACTTCTTTCAACAACATTTCTTGTCCGCAGTAAAGCCTCTTGAAATAAGTTTTCTTGTGGCAGGACAGGATTTGGCAACGGTGTAATTAAATATCGTGATAAACCATAACCGCTATCACCCAATAATACCTTATTCTGCATATCTCCTCGATCAAACCTTACTTTTATTACAGAATTATTAAAAATTGTTTGATCGTGGCTAGATCCAGGCCATCTTGCCACTATATCTCGTATGCATAAATTACCATCACAAATAGTTTGAATATTAAAAGAATAATAACCCTTTCTGTTACGGAAATTTTCTGCTTGATCTCCACCTAAAAATTTGAGGTTGATATAAAATTAAAAATAAATAACAATAAATCATACCTGGAGATTGAATTTTAATATGCGTGCAGTCGATAGTTCCTATAACTCTAGGAAATCTTGCAATTTCATAAAATTTTGTGCAAATTCCGTCTATCTCATGTGGATCTTGTGGAAAGTTAATGTATGCATTTCGAAGACTGGCAATTGCTTCGGACACTTTCTTCACAATTCTACTGGCAGTTGATTTGTGTACACCACAAAAATCTCCAACTACAACGAGCATGCTTCCCGTAGCAAAGTACCTGAGAGTCAGCAACAATTGCGTAATAGGGGTTACAGCTGCATTTCTATAATTTAAACAAAATTATCTTTATATAAAATTCTTTAATAAAGACAAGCAAGTCTTTAAAAGCAATATAAATACTATATCACCATATAATTTAACTTAACTGTCTGTAGGAGATTCTAATCTTTCTACAATTTGTTCTAATAGCTGCCTAACGCTATCTTTTTTTAATCAAAAACGTATAAAAAATTCGTTCTCATCCCAGTAATCTATTTGGTTTACTCGTTCTCTAATCCGTTTTTCTTTTCTTCTATTTTGAAATTCGTCGGCTAGTAGTTCATTTTCCGAATCACTGCTGCTACTAGTTTCATACAAATTAAACATTCTTTCAGTTATATTCAACAAAATTTACAAAATAGACACTTTCGCTGATTTACATACAACTTGTTTGTTTACCAAATGTGGGGTTATGATTTTAGTCAAAATACATCAGGGCTCTCATTCGCATAAAGCAATAATTACTAAATATGGGGGAATTTCACTACCAACCCATTCTTATCTCGAGGATAGCAATTCTACCGACAACTGCTGCTTGTAATACACTTCGCAAACTTATCCTACCGATAAACAAGTCGGCCGGATAGTTGTCGGGCAGATTTAATGGGACATTGTACAACCGGGCCTAACCAAATAAACCGCAGTACCAGCAATAATTTATATAGAAATATTATGACGACAGGAGTACCCAAATACCTAAGAAACAAAGAAGACAAGGGACACCATCAAACAATTGCAAGGTATAGATGTGGAAATGAAGAAAATGGTAAAAAAATATGGAAAAAAGATGATGAGAAGTAGTGATGGGCCTATCCGGAATGAATAATCTGAAAGTTTCCGATTGTTCAAAAAATCGGAAGGTTCCGATTATTTCGGAACTTTTCGGAATTCGATTATTTTACTGTTCGGTGCACAAAATGAGAAAACGAAATGCCAATTTGAACTGAACGGCATATGGAATGTTGTGTTGACTCACTTGACTGCTAGTATATGCTGGCACTAATGGCAGTGGTATTTCGTAGTTTAATTATTAGATAGTACACCTTACAGACTTCAAATTCATGTATTGTTTTATACTATCTATTATGTACTTTATGTGCCATTAAACTTTAAAATATCACTACCATTTTCCGAAAGTCTATTAAGGTAACTACTGTAATAATTTGAAAAAATATTTTATTTCCTTACATCCCACTGTGCGACTCAAACTCATAAATTGTGGTCCTACAAACCCAAACAATAGATGCCAACGCAGATAAGGCTTTACGGCGTAATGGCGAGTGTTCTCATCGCAAATTTGCACGCACTTCATCTTCCTTCCGCTTGTTGTTGTTTCGCTCGTTTTCCCTTGCTTGCATTTACGGAATGTAAAATAATCGGATGATATTCCGATTGTATAAACATTCCGAAATGGAACATTCCGATTATTGAAATCATCCGATTATGCCCATCACTAATGAGAAGATGTGTAGGTTATGCGGAATAGAGGAAGAAACAATAGTGCGTCTAGTACATGGATGTTATAAGACTCGGGATATAAGTGATGGAAAAACAGTGAAAAGTGTACTAAGTGAAAGTGGCAAGGGTATAGGGTGGATGAGAGAGGTACAAAGAAGACGAGGAATAAAGGTCAAGAATGAGTGACCGGTGTAAAATAGATAATTAGTACAAACGTAAATTAATATGTAATGTTGAGGTACATTAATGTTAATGTCAATGTAATTAATAATAATGTAATAACCGAACTCCTACTGCAAGCTGAAAAGCAGCAGGATAAATAAATTACTACTACTACTACACTGAATCTGCAAATTTTGGACTAGGCTATGTCGAGAAAAAAATTTCTTTTTTGTACAGTACAGCTAGACCTGTTTTAAACAATGCATGGAGAACAGAAATAAATATTTAGTAAATGAACTGGGGTAACAAAGAGAAAGATGTGCTATTAATCAAAAGTAACATCTTTTGTTTTAATAACTGTCTAGATTTTTAGTTTTCCCGTTGATCGTTTATTTATGGGTTTCATTAATGTATAGAGAATCATCTATTAATGACCCTTATTAATTAATGATTTTTATTAATGAAAAATTTTTAAAAATCTGTTGGTGGCACTATGTCTATATCAACCTGCTAACCTCGAATTTGACATAGACTTACAGTGCCACCAACATAAACAATGCCAACCTAAGAAAAAAAATCAACTATTTATGATCACCCGGTACCATTAATGTCAAAACTTTAAGTGTCAAATTCTTTTCATGGAATAAAATTAGATTTTCTTCAAATTAATAATATACGATCAACGGAAAAATATTGTAACTAACTCGTATGTTAATCGGTGATTATTAATCGCTCTCATTAACATACTTGTTTGTTAAATAACTATTAGCACTCTTAAAAGTATAAAAGCATCCCCTATTTGCTACATTTTCTGCCACAATTTGGCGACCTTTCGTTGTGAATTGCTCTTCAAGCACATTTTCATCTTTTGCAAAAAATTCCTTTATAACATTAAGATCAGGATGACTCGAGGGCCAATCCGATACTGCTATACTCTGATACGCAACTCAATTTTTTGTGGTTTTTGCCGAATGGCAGAGGCACCGCTCTGCTGAAAAATAAAACTCCTGTCCGGATGAAATTTTTCAATACTTGGCAACAAGCTGTTATACAGTATTTTCTTACATTTTTTAGTATTAAGGATGCCATCAATGACTTCAAAAGTTCCTACCCCTTTTGAAGATATTCGTCCCCAAACCATAATCCCATTAGCAAATTTTATTGTCTGTTTGATTGTCTTTTTTGAAAGCTTCAGTTTGGAATTAAACTCAGACTTATTGCAGTCATTTTATACCACTCTTTCTGTATTCATTTACCCTCATAATATTCTCTTTGGACTTTAATAATGATTTTTTCTACCCTAGAAGTCAGTCATTTTTTTAAAACCAATTTCAATTTATTATATGCAAACGAGTCCAGACTTAGAAACTCATTTTTTTCAGCATTCAAACCTGTGTCAATGTGGAGTGCTGTCACATAAAAATGTTTGCGAGAAATCTGCATCATGGCGTACTCAAAACAACATGACATTCAGTACTTTACCAACCACTTTAAAATTAACAGCTTTTCCAAACCACTCCAACAGTGGCCTTTGCTATATCTACCTCTTGTGCAATTATGGGCATTGATTTCCCTTTTGTGATAAGTTTTTATCTGCAGCTCATTTTTTATTGACAAAGAAATCCAACAGTAAGTTTTTACAATAAAACTGAGTAACCATTGTTTACAATGCTCGCATTCAGTTCTCAGCTAATTTTAGCACTTTATCATTTTTATTAAAAAAATTGCCATTATAATTTTGTGAATTACACATAGGTGTCCGAACTACAGTTGTTGGGGCTCGTAAATTACATTTGTCTCTTAAAAAGCATCCCACAGTCAATCGGATTGTATTTTTTTCTGTCGAAATCGTAACAGATATCAAAAATTACAAAGACAAAAAATTAGTAATGAATGTCTCTTTGGATGTGTAATCTGTTTTGTGACTTCCATTTTTCATCCACTGATAATAACAAATATTACCCCAAAAGATGACTTAAACTTGTGTGGAGTGTCATTCTAAATAATATCAAAGAGCATTATATGCTCTTTGATAATAACTCTATCATCCAGGAGTTCTATTGTTCTACGCTTTGTTTTTTAAAGAAAACTGAGGCATAACACTGGCTTAATCAAGCTCATTTGGATATAGGTAAGTTGTGTTAAATTGTCTTAGGTCCAGGTCTCTTGTTAATCTACCTCCATATACTTTAGGCCACCCTGTAGCTATGTTATCTATATATTTTGTTTATAGATTTTAAGTAAGCATACAAATGCATCATCAAAAACTAATCTTTTAACTTAATCCTAAGCCTTTCTACCTTGCGGTGTAAGGCTATTGGGTTGGATTGTCGCCTTTGTTTAGTGGTCTTTACATATTTCCTTCCATTTCTTTCTATCCTGCGTTATTCTTGACACTTCAACTCATTTCTCTCCCCTCTCTTCCACCGCCTCTTTCAGCTATTCTTTCCATCTTCTTCTTGGTCTGCCTTTCTTGCCTTTCCCCGGTATTCTTGCTTCATATACCTTTTTTACCGCTCTTCCATTGTCCATTCTATGTATATGTCCACTGCCTCCTACACTTAAAATCCATGCTGTTAAACTTGGCAACATTGCATCTCTGGTAGTTGGTGGTCCTAAATTACAATACTCCCATTTGAAATAATTCTGCTTTAAAGAGCACAGTTTTACCCTTTATCAAATTTTTCTCTGTCATTAACTAAAGATAGCTTCTGTAATGGTGACATTTATTTACATAGTCAAGTAATACAAACATGTAACAGTATATTTATAAAAATGAAACAACTTAACCTATGTCACACATGGATAAAAGAACATTCCTGTAATTATTTTAATGTTTGTAACTTTCTATATACCACTGCTGATTGAGAGTACAACATATATATGCAAAAAATATGGTGCTACAGCTGTAAATAATCTTATTTGAACAAAATAAACTTATCTGCTCGGTAACATCTAAATTTGTGTGACGCAAATTGTTCCATAATCTTCAAAAAACTGCTGGTGTCATCACTTAAAAACACTTTCACTGTTTGTGCATGTCTTTCCAATATTTGTCTTCTTCTACATTCAGGATTTGTCCTTTCTTGAGGCGCTTTCGACGACAATATGTTGGTAAATTTGGAAATACGCTTGGGACAGCTTTGTCAGCTAATTGAGGGTAATGCAGCAACAGTTCTGCATTTCCCCACTCTCATTTCTAAAGTTTTCAAATGTATTTTCCATTAAAATGTATTTCACACACGAAAGAACTTTTTGCTAGGGTCAAACGTTCTCGTGCTGTTGCACGAAGCCATGCTTTCTTTCGGATCTCGTTCATTGGAAAAGACAATGTTGTTAGAGTTTGCATTCGATTTTCTTTTAAGGTACAGTTGTGGTTGGTACACAGCGTCTTTGGGGCATTCTAAATATAAAATTAAAAGTTACAAGAAATGCCCTAAAAATGAGGTTAGGTTGTTACTTACCTCAGTGAAATACTTAATAAACCCCATGAATTCTAGCAGCAATTTTACTTGCACTTATCACGAACAGTACAGTAATATAAATAAATGTATTTCGTCAAACTTAGAGCAGTCCAACATATTAATATTTAATCACACGCCACATTTCAACAGACATTTTTATAAATAAACAGCACAAAAATTGGTCTACGATCATCGTTGCCAAATCTCCAACAGCCTGGCTTGTAAGTGTAGGAGGCAGTGATATGTCCCAACCAACCCAACTGTTTCTATTGCACTATTTTGTCCACCGATTTCACTTATAAAACCTCCCTAAACACTTTGTTTCGTATTTTGACTCTGCACATTTTATTTTCAATCTTTCTTAGAAATCTCATCTCTGTACTTCTGATTTTACTTTTATATTTTTTTGTTGTTGTCCACGACTCGCTTCCGTATGTTAGGATTGGAACCACAACTTCTTAAACACTTCTGTTTTTGCTTCTTTAGGAACTTCTTTTTTTCCTAAGAATGTGGATTTGATCCCATTAAACAATCTCCCAGTAGCCTCCACTCCCTTAATTTCATGGTCTAATTTGCCATTGTTACTTATACATACTCCCAGATATTTGTAGATGTCCACTTGCTCTAATTTCTTTCTTTCTGCGATGATACTGTACGTTTGTGTTTCTCTGTTTATTATCATTGTTTTTGTTTTTCCTGTGTTAATCTTCATATTCTTTTTCGTTAACTCTGCGTTATACCGGGTGCTGACTTGCGCAACGCACCATAGGAATTTGCATAGTAAATTCTTTATGTTCAATTATTTGCTCCCCTAATTATTTTAGAGCTAAAGTGTAAAGACATTTTTTGTAGAGACAAAAATACTGCATCCATTCATACTGTTGCTAACAATTTTTCATTTTCCAGAACTGAAGAAATGCAAAAAACAAACTAGCATTTTCACAAAAATTAGTGATGCCATGGAATTATTGAAACAAGCCAATGCCAACGCACATGCGTGCGGAGCGACAATATGTGTTGTTTGTCATTGATGTTTGACGTTTATAATAAAGCATTATTAATTATGTTCTGCTTAATGTCTCTAAGGTACCTAGACCTTGTCCATAACAAAAATGGTTTTACGAGTATGGTGGACGTTCGTTAAGTAAGCTCCTTGTTTATTGTAAAATATCCGTATCGGCAAATTAAATATTTGTAGGTGCAATAATGAGGTTCAGAACTTACACCAAAACGAGAAAAACGACATTACGTTCAATCTTTTGACGGCAGTGACTGGATGATCGCCCTGTACACACTTGCGTTGGCATTGGCTTGTTTCAATAATTCCATGGCATCACTGATTTTTGTAAAAATGCTAGTTTGATTTTTTGCATTCCTGCGGTTCTGGAAAATAAAAAATTGTTAGCAACAGTATGAGTGGATGCAGTATTTTTTTCTCTACAAAAAATGTATTTACACTTTAGCTCTAAAATAATTAGGGGAGCAAATAATTGAACATAAAGAATTTATTATGCAAATTCCTATGGTGCGTCGCGCAAGTCAGCACCTGGTATATCTCTACGTTGTGTTGTAATTCTTCCTCTGTTCCTCCGAAGATCACCATATCGTCTTCTTCTTCCCATATATATCCATTTTATTCCGGTCTCTTGATGTATGTATTAGGTCTTCCATCGTTCTCAATCCGGTCCATTGTCTTATATTGCGTAGCCATGACATCTTTTTCCTTCCCATTTCTCTTTTACCTTCATAACTTCTTTCAATAATTAGTTGTAATAATTGGTACTTTGTGTTACGCATTATATGTCCTAGGTACGCTGTTTTTCTTTTCTTGATTGTCGTTATTAGTTCTCTGTTTTACTTCATCTTTCCAAGAACATTTTCATTTGTTTCACGTGCCATCTTTTATTTCAAGCACTCTGCGATATATCCACATTTTCAATACTTCCAATTTGTTCATTGTGGCCACTTTCAAGGTCCATCCCTCCACTCCATATAACAGTATTGACCAGATGTAACATTTTACAAATCTTACTCTGAGGTTCAAATCAAAGTCTGCGTTTGTGAGAACTCTCTTAAATTTCATAAACGCGCTTCGGGCCTGTTCAATGTGACATTTTATGTCCAAATCGGATGTCCAGTCTTCATTAAGCCATGTTCCGAGATATTTGAACTTGTTTACACGCTCAATTGGTTCCCCTCCGTGTGTTATACTGGAGTTTCTGAAAGTGTCTGGTTCATGGGTCACTATCATATATTTTGTTTTTTTCGTGTTTATTTTAAGGCCCATCCTTTGACAGTGGTCTCCTATTACGTTGACTAGGTGTTGAAGATCATCCATGTTATTAGAGATTAGAACGGTATCGTCTGCATATCGGATGTTATTAATCCACACCCCGTTAACTTTGATGCCCATCTCAATATCTTCAAGTGCTTCCTGGAATATCTATTCGGAATATAGGTTAAACAACAGGGGTGAGAAAACACATCCCTGGCGGACTCCTCTGTGAATTTCAACTGCGTTAGTTGTCCCACCATCGATCTTAATTTGGGCTGTTTGGTTCAGATATAGATTTTCAATACATCGGATATCCTTTTGGTTAGAATTTGCAACAGTTTTTGGTGTTATACCCTGTCAAAGGCCTTCTCGAAGTCTATGAAGCACATGATTACATTTGTTCTCTGGTCATAACAGTTTTGCACATACCTTGTCTAAACCCAAGTCACGGATGGTTTGTTCACATTTTCTGAATATTCGCTGATGTACGATCTTTAGGAATAGCTTTAGGGTGTGGCTCATGACGCTGATAAGCCTATGCTCATCGCATTTCCTTGCATTGTTCTTTTTTGGTAAGGGTATGAAAGTTAATAAAAGCCATTGGGCAGGATATTGGCCAGTTTTATATATTTTATTGAGGAGTTTCTGAAGAACTGCAATGGCTCTGTCGTCTAATAGTTTAATTAATTCTGCCGGAACCTCATCAGGTCCCAGTGCTTTATCATTCTTCAGATTGTGGACGGCTTTTTTGATTTCAGATTTTGTTATTGGGGGGCCTGTCATATCTTCTTCTGTGTTTTCATTTTCATTTTCCTTTGTTTTGTCTGAAAATAAGTTTTTAATATATTTTTCCCAGATGATTTTTCGTTCCTCGACATTGCTGGCGATTTTGTGATGATCATTTGTTATCATGGGGAAAGTCTTTTTTCAGTATATTCCAGCTGTTTCTTTCATTTTTTTATGTAGGTTGAATTTGTCATGTAGAATTTGCAGGTTTTCGATCTCTTCACATTCCCTTTTCAACCATTCATTTTTCTCTCCCCTGATCATCATTCTTATTTGATTATGTATGTTTTTGTATTCCCTTTGATCTGTGTGATTTCTGCATTTTCGTCGTTCATCCATCAGTGAGAAATCTCGTCCGTCCAAGATGTTTTGTGGTTTCTTTTCATCATATCATCTGCATATAAAAGCTCCGTCACCTCAGTACTTTCCATTCTCCAGTAGCCTACTTGGTATTTTTTAACTTTTTTCTTACTTTCCTTAATTGCTTCGTCTATTGCCAATGTGAATAATAACGGACTAAGCACACAGCCTTGCCTAAAGTCTACAGTTGTTCTGAATTCCTTTGATTCCTCGTTCCTTGATATTACACTATTGGAGTTTTCTTTATATAGGTAGTGCTTTAACTGCTGTTACTGTTTCATCGTCAATTTCTCTTTTTATCAATGTTTTCCACACTTCTCTTTTAATTCTATCAAAAGCCATCTGTAGATCTACAAAACAGAGATGTATTTGTCCCCCCTTTTTAATAGCTTTTTCGCTTATCTGTCTTAGTATAAATATCTGGTTCTGCACTCCTCTGTTTGCTCTGAATCCGCATTGTGTATCTTTTATTGTGTCCTCTGTGTTCTTCCTTATTCGTGATTCTAAAATCCTTGCATATATTTTGCCCTGTACACTCAACGTGATTCCTCTGTAATTCTTACATTCTTTTGTGTCCCCTTTCTTAAATAAAGGCACTATTATTCCAGTTTGCCAGTCTTTTGGTGCTATTCCTGTTTCTATCATTTCATTCATCAAGCTCAATAATCTTTCTCTGCTGGTTTCCTTCATATTCTTGATCATTCTGGTGTTACCTCATCTATTCCTGGCACTTTTCCTATTTTTAACTTGCCTATGGCTTTGTCCAGTTCCTCCCCACTTATTTCCGGTGTTTACTTCGTTATATTTGAACCATTAGGTGTTGGACTGTACACTTAGTATTTACATCTTTACCTTACATATAATAATAATAATAATAATAATTTTGATTTCCAAAGGCAAAAAATATTTATACACTATAATATATTATATACAGTAGCTTTACATTAGGAAATTCGAAGAGAGTCAGATGACCTCCATAAAGGGGTCCCTGCTCTTCCCTCCCTCCGAGAGAGGTTGAATAAATACTGATTGGTCACAGTCACAGAGTATTAATACAATAGTTTAAGCCAAATCACTCACGAAAGAACAGAAATTACACAATAACAACATAAGATACAAAATAATAATAATAAAAATAGTAAAGTATTTTAAACAAATTATGGAAATTAACAAAATGGATACTAAGTTACGTGATGCTAAAGGTGCTAAGAATTAAAAAGCCAATTTTTAACGCGGATCTTAAAAGAAAGTAATGATAATGATTTAAATACATTGGGTACTAAGTTGTACAATTTAGAAACATTGTAGGAAAATGACCGTTTGAATAATTCAGATCTATGAGGTTTACAGTCTAATATACCTCTATGCCTTAAATTTAGATTATGTATATCAGTACGAAACGTAATTTTATTATAAAGGTAAGGAGGAGTTTTAGTAATAATTATTTTGTGATAAAATACCAAACAATGCAACATACGACGTTTATCCATGCTGAGCCAATTGGATTCTATAACTGTGTGTGATATATGTTCATGGCGTTTGACACCGTGGATAAGTCTCAAACAGGAATTCTGTACTAATTGTATTCTTCTACTAGTTGCTTTGTCAATACAAGGCCCATAGACAATATCGCAATAGTTAAATTGTGACAACACGAGAGATTCGCATAGAATTGTTTTCATTTTCTTATTTAAAACTGGTCTGTTATAAATTAATTTAAGGTTTCCGTAAGACCTACGTATACAGTTATTAACATGTTTACGAAATCTAAGCGTATAATCCAGAGTAAGGCCCAAATTTCGCGCATTGTCATCAATAGGGATGATTGTATCATTAATTTTAATTTGGATGAGAGGTAACACCGCAGATCTGCTATTTCGACCACCAAATAAAACGACCACGGATTTGGAAGGATTAATATTCAGAGAATAGGAAGCAGCAAACTCTATTAAGTTATTTAAGTCATTATTAATAAGGCTACAAGCAGTAATTGCGTCAGTAGGTTTAAACGAAAGATACAAGGTATCATCTGCATACTTGTGATACATGCAATGTTTTAAAACCTTACAAAGACCAGAAGAATAGATTATGTACAGCAAAGGACCTAAAATAGAGCCCTGCGGCACACCATGTTTAATTGTTAAGAAAGGCGACTGTTCATTTGGCAAAATTACAAACTGTTGTCTATTTTTTAAATAATTTTCAAAAAATTGTAAGGTTTTAGCATCAAATCCATAAGAATGTAAAATCAGAATCTCATGATTTATTGTGTCAAAGGCCTTGGAAAAGTCCAGTAGAATCAATGCAGCTAAATTACCTTCATCAGAAGCTCGAATAATGTCATCAGTTACCTTTAGTAGTGCAGAAACACAGCTGTGATTAGAGCGAAAACCAGATTGTAAGTCTGAAAATAGCCGATGCATGTTGAAGTATGCTCTGATTTGAAAATCCACCACCTTCTTCAAGACCTTTGACAGAACAGGAAGAATGCTGATAGGTCTAAGGTCCTTTAATTTTGTAGGTACATTAACTTTACTTATGGGCATTATATGAGCTATTTTCCATTGATTCGGAAATACGCCTTCTAATAGGCAAAAGTTAATTATGTGGGTTAAGAAAGGCACTAAAAAAGGGCAGCACAGGTGTATCATCAGTATGTTAACGCCATCGCCTCCGGAGGCTTTAGAAGTAATCGAATTTAATTTCTGGAGAACAAACTCTTCTGTAACAGCTTCAAAATTAAAATTTTCAGTTATATCGGACTTTACAGTTTCGTAAAGCCCAAGAACACGGGGATTTGGTTGATCAATACCTTGAACTGAATTAAGAAAATAGTCATTTATTAAATTCGCATTAGCAATAGTAGCCGGAATAGACGGGCGTGCTTTTTTATTATAGACATCACAATTTTTCAATTCTCGCCAGAAAAGTTTAGAGTTACCCTGTCTAAATTTATAATTTAAGTACGCTTTCTTTTCATTTCTTATAGATAAAGTTACAAGATGTCGTAGTGACTTATAATAGTTCCTATGTTCCAGGCGTTTTGACTTTTTAAATCGTTTATAAGCCGAATCTCTCAGCGTCATCATAAATCTAATATTATGTGTGAGCCAAGGAGCTCTTGGTTTATAAAATGCAGCTGTTTTGAATGGAGCAAAAATATCAAAAATGTGTAAAATGTGATTGTTTAAAAAATTTATTTTCTCATCGATTGATTCAATATCATAAATGAGATGCCAAGGTAATGTTATAAGATACTGCTGAAAATTGTCAAAATTGAAATTAGAAAAGTTTCGAAAAGTATGAATTATTGGTTGCGTCCCATCCACAGAAATTTTAAGATTACAGTATATTAACTCATGGTCTGAAAAGATATGTAAATGTTTAGTTCCGGAAGTCTGTACCAAATTGGAATTACTAACAAGAATATTATCTAAAAGACTAGCTGTCAAGACAGTGACTCTAGTCGGTTCATTTATAAGTTGTTTCAATACAATGGTATCAAGCATGGAGGTATATTCCTTAGTTTCAGTAGAATTAATATCAAGCATGTCGATGTTAATATCGCCAAAGCAAATTACTTCATCATAAGCAATAAACAAATTACGGAAGTTTTCCTCTGCAGTATCAATAAAACTACGATATCGTCCCTTGTGAGGTAAATAGACTGCTCCAATAGCAAACTTACGTTTATCCAAACAAACTTGTATCCACAACTGTTCAAAATCCAAATGATTTTTTACAGTAGGTAGTTATAATCTCAAATTTTAAACTAGTTTTGATATATAAAGCAATGCCTCCGCCAGAAGTAGGTAGATCTTTACGAAGTAAAGTGTAATTTTCCATATAAATAATATCATCATCTATGTTGCTATTTAGAAAAGTTTCGGTGATAAAAATTATATCATAATTATTAAATTTAACATGATCCCTAAAAATATGGAAACCATTCGTGAGTGATCTAGCATTAATGTGAGCAAATGTTACGGAATTAATAATTACTAAATAAAATGGTAATTTGACAAATGAAAATAATTATAATAAAACAAAACAATCGATTACAAAGTAAATGTGCACTGCGAACTTCACAAAAAAATATTATAATACCACGAAAAATATGTAGAAGCAGGATACAGGTATAAAATAAATTTAATTGATCAACAAAGATGAAATAAAAATATGAAAATTTGTCAAACCCAAAGGCAAGAAAAATAAATTTAAACTTATTCTAATTGCTCCCGGCGATAAACTCAAAAACGTATTTCTGCCATGACCGATAAAGCAATAAAAACAGACGTTCATAAGTACGACTTAAGAAATTATACATACTTTTATTAAATAGTACCTACTACATTCCCAGATCGCTCGTACTTCTTACGGTTTTAATTTCGTTGCTAATTTTAACTTTAATTGTTCCGTCATAGGTCCACACATTCCGAAAGCCATACTTATTTGCTGCTATCTTACACAGTTCCAAACGCTTTTTTGTTAGGTCTTCCTTCACTATGATTTTCGTGTGCTTAAAGTTACGCTTGTTTTTAAAAACTAGATCTTTATGTTTATAACTGGTGAATTTGATAATAATTGGACGCGGTTTACTTCCTTCAGGAGCTCCCACGCGATGACATCTGTCGATATCGCCGGATTTAATACTGATGCCCTTATCTAGCAGTTTGGTAATGACCTCCTGCTCTACATTTTTACCTTGGCTTTCTTTTATTCCGAATAAACGAATATTATTCCTCCTGGAATATTGTTGTAGATCATCCAGCTCTGTAGATAAGGACCGATTTTCTTCACGCAGTTGTTTAAGTTCAGTTTGGTAACTGATTTTCATTTCAGCAAGTATTATCATCTTACTGTTATACTAATTATTTACATTTATATTATACTTACTTGTTTGTTAATATTTACTTATTACATTCAAATTTCACCCTGGGTTCTCGCTTCATATAGTTGTTTGGTTATCCTTTCTTCCTCCATTCTGTGTATGTGGCCCAACCAGCTCAATTGTCTTTCTTCTATTATCTTTTCTATGTGTTTTATCTTTAGCTCTTCCACAATTACTGCATTCCTTATCCTGTCTTCTCTAGTTATTACTTGGATTTTCCTTAGAAATCTCATTTCGGCTGCCTTGATACGGCTTTTGTTTCTTTTTGTTAGAATCCAGGATTCACTTCCGTATGTTAATGAGGGTCGTATGACCTTTTGGTATACTTGTGTTTTAATTTCCTGTGGTATTTCTTTTTTCCCAAATAATGGATTTCTAAGATAGTTGTACAACCTCCCTACTTTTCCTATTCTCTCTGCTAGTTCTTTTTCTATTTTTCCGTTATTTTCTATTATGGTTCCCAAATAATTATAACTATTAACCTGTTCCAGAGTCTGTCCGTTTAGTTCTATCTTGTGTTTCTTTTCTTTATTTGCCATTATTATCGTTTTTGTTTTTTCTGTATTTATTTCCATGTTTATTCTTTTTGGTATTCATTTACGCTGTGTTATAATTTTTCTGCTGATTCGGCTACTATCACCATGTCATCTGCGAATAACAATTCTTGTAGTTGGATTGTTTTCATTTTCCATGATCCTATTTTCATATTTGTACATTTCTCTTTACATTTCCTGATGGCCTTGTCTAATACTATTGAGAATAGTAGCGGGCTGAGTACACATCCCTGTTTCAGTCCTATCCTTGTCTTAAAAAATTTCAATTCGTCATTATGTGTTCTTACTTTGTTTATATTGTTGTTGTATAGTGCCTTAACTACTTCTATCATTTCTTTCTCTATTCCCCTATTTCTTTAGACATTCCCATACATCCCTTCTTCTTATCTTGTTAAAAGCTCTTTTCAGGTCTATAGAGACCATATGTATGTCCTTGCCTTTCCTTACCAGCTTTTCCCCTACTTGCCTTAATATAAATATTAAATCTTGCGTGCTTCTTCCTCTTCTGAACCTGTGTTGCGCTTTCCCTATCGTGTCTTCTAATTTTTCTCTTATTCTGTTTCCAATTATTCTTGTAAATACTTTACTTGGTATGCTTGATATGGTGATGCCTCTATAGTTCGTACATTCTCTTACATCTCCTTTTTTAAATAACGGAAATATTATGCCAATATTCCAATCTTGTGGTATTACTTTAGTTTTGACAATACTGTTTAGTAGGTTTGTGAATATTGTTCTTGTTTCAGTCCCCATGAATTTTAACATTTCCGCTGTAATATCGTCTTGTCCCGCTGCGCTCCCTACTTTTAGTTTGTCTATAGCTTGAGTAACCTCTTGATCTGTTATTAGGTGAATATCACTTCTTTCTGTGTCTCTTACTTGTATTGTTTCTCTTTCTTGATCCTCCATGTTTGTTTCGAATAATTCCTCGAAGTATTGTTCCCATCTATCTATTGTGTCCTTCTCATCTGTTAATATATTTCCGTTTTTGTCTTTTACATTGGCCAGTCTCGGTGTTTTCTTTCATCTAATCTGTTTTAATATGCCATAGAATAACTTTTGGTTTTCTGCATAATGATCTTTCATTTTTTCGCCAGAATCTTCCCATGATTGTTTCTTTGCTTCCTTCACTGCGTGTTTGACTTCTCTATTGCTTACTTTGTAAAGTTCATAGTGTTCTTCTTTCTTTGAGCTTAGGTGTTTTTTCCATTTTTGTTTTTTATCTTTTATTTTCCTTTGTAATTCTGGGGTCCACCATTGACTTCTTTTGGAGTGTATATTGGTTGATTTAACTATTCCGCAGCTTTCTTTGGCAGCTAGGATTAAATTTTCCTTAAAGTATTTCTTTCTAACTTCTTCTATTTTTACTCTATTTTGTAGCTTTGATATGTCTTTTTGATTCCTTCTTCTTTTGATCTATAGCTTTTAATTTTTTCTTTTATTATTAATTTCAGTTTGTTTTGTTTCTTCTTTTTTCTTTATTATTTCCATTCTCACTAGGAAATGATCACTTCCAATTTCTGCATGTCTTTGTACTTTTACGTCTTTAACCACTTTTCTATGTTCTCTACTTATTATGAAATAATCTATAATGGATCTTTCGTTTCTTGATTGTACCTCTCTGGTGTATTTATGTATGTCTTTGTGTTTGAATATTGTGTTTGCCAGTATTAAGTCATTTGTCACGCATAGGTCTATCAGACGTTCTCCATTATTATTTATTGTTGTTTCTCCATATGGTCCCATATATCTTCGAATACTTTCATTGCCTTTTCCAACTCTTCCGTTCATGTCTCCCATAATTATAGTATTCCCTGTTCCATTATCTATCTCTAGTTGTTAGAACTCGTCTTTTTCTTCTTTTTTCGCATTGTCATTTGGGTCATACGCTATTATTATTGTGCTGTTTTGTCGGTCATCCCAGTTTATTTCTATGGATAACAGTCTTTCGTTTATGTATTTTTCTTTTTTTATTGTTTTTATTTTATCAGGGCTTACTATCAGACTTACTCCTTCTGCAGCTCTCTTCGTATCTTCAACTCCTGACCATAGCAACAAGTATCCCTCTCTTAGTTCCTATATTCCTGCATTTTTCTTTTAAGTTTCAGTTATTCCTAGATAGTCTAACTTTTGTGTTTTCATCTCTTCTATTAACTCATTTTCTTTCCCATTTACTCTTCGGATGTTCCAGGTTCCCATTTTTATGATCTTTCTTGCCGCATTTGTTTTTTCTTTTCTATTATCCTTACAATTTCTTGTGTTTATCATAATCATATTTGTTTCGCCGACTTTATTTGTGATCCTTTTTGTGTTCCTTTTCATTGCCTTGTTTGTTATTACGTTGCTCCGTTTCGATATCTTATCTTCTTTGATTATTTCTCTCCACCTTTCATTTTCCTTTCTACTTTGACTTTCACTATTTATTAATCCCTTTTTATTTTCGTTGTTTCTTTTATCTTGTCGTTTTCCTTTTTCTATTGCCTTCTTCGTCATCGTGTTTCCGTCCTGCTTCATGTCCTTTGCTACTTGTTTTCTAAGTTTTTTGATATTTTTTGTTTACTGGGGTCGCATCCGTATGTTTCCCCTTCTATCCAGATTTTTTGATAACCAACCTTAACTGTCTTTCCTTTTTCCCTTTCATCTCTGGCAATACTACGTAATTCGGCCTGAATTCTTCTCTCTTCGAATGTTTGGCCGTTCTCCATAAATATTCTCATATCCTTTAACGTACTTTTAATAATAATAATAATAATATGCCTTTATTCAACCAGAAAAAAAAATTCGAAAAGGAATACAACCATTGAATATATTTTCTTTTCTTTTCCATTATCTTCTTCTTATTTTCCCATAAGTTTAATTCAACGATTAATATTTTTTATCCTATTTTCCCAATACGCTGTAACCATTTTTAACTTCCACATCAATCTTGAGCTTGTCTTTTATAAATTCTTGAACTCCTTGTTTTAACTGCTCTTCCCTAATTTCCACGCCTTTTATAACTATGTTGTTCCTCCGCTTTTCTCTCTCCTGCTTCTCCAGTTTGTCTTCAAGTTTATTGATCCTATTTTCTAGTACTCCCTTTTCTTCTTGCCATTCTTTTGCTTCTTTCTCTTGTCCACTCAATTCTTGATCTGTTTCATTTTCTTCCAGCATTTATTGCAAATGCTCTCCACCGGTTCATTATTTCTTCTTCCTTCCTTAGTAGATTTCCCTGTTTGTCCTTTATATTTTTAAAAGTTGTTTCCTTCTTCTTCAATTGTTTTAAAGTACCAAAAATAGTTTCTGATTTTCTTGACATTCTTTTTTCATTTTATTTCCGAAATCTTTCCATGATTCCTGCTTTGCTTTCTTAACCATTTCTTTGACCTCTGTCCTGGCTTTTTTATAGTTGTCATAGTCTTCAATTCTTTTACTCTAAATATTTTTTCCATATTTTCTCTTTGTTTTAATTTCTTTTCTTAGCTCAGGGGTCTACCACATAGTTCTTTTTATGTTCGTATTGCCCATTTTTGGACATTCCTTAGCTGCTTCTACTAGGCTTTATTCTATATGTGTCCATTTTTTTTCTATAGTTGTTGCTGTGTTTTTTTTCTTAACATCCTCTATTTTCAGTTTGAAGTTTCTAATTTTTTCTTTTTCACGTTCTTGCTTTGTTTGCATTCAATTTCAGGTTCTCGGTTCTCTTTTATTTCATGCCATTTTCTTGCGTCTACTATAAAATAATCAATTATTTATCGATCTTTGCACCCCACTAGATACCCCTTTTGTGTATTTGTGTAATCTTTTAAATGACTGAGAAAACTGGATATACTGGGAAAACAAACCAATACAACGAACTAAGTAAAAATTCAAAAAGTTATTGGGGAGAGTTTCAAACGAGCAATGAATTGAGGCAAGTTTCGTTGTTAACTCCACTTATTAAGATAATGCTGAGGTAGTAAAGCAAACTAAACTGCAACGATTTTTAGTGGAATGCAGCTGTGCATGTAATTCACTGATGACATGACAGTAATAGAAAACTAAAAACAGTGGTTGCAAGAATGGAAAATAAAACAAAGAGGATTGGTCTAAAAAGTACTAGAGCAAAAGGATTTAAGTAAAAACAATTTCTAACAATTACAAATCAATACGAAGAAACAGAAACTTGGAAATATGGAAAAGGTGTTGGTATAGAATCTTGATCAAAGAAGGGAAGTGCTAGCAAGAATAATGTTACGGATTGGGGGCATATTTGAATTGAAAAGCCTTCCGCAATTCCTTCATTTTTTTTATTTTTTTTTGTGAACCATTCTTTCTAATCTGCAACCTGCCTTCTCTTTCTGTTCTAATTTTAGCCTTACAGTTTTTATAAATCTGCTGCCCAGTGCACCTAAAATTAGTAGATGTTCAAAGGCTTTTCTGTACCTAATCTAAAAACGTCAAATACATTCGTTGAATTTCTCTATTACTTGATTCCCTGTTTGCAGAAGGGCTAGTGTTGAAAATTTCTTTTTAAAGCTTGCCTGCTGCTGGGGTTGTTCCAAGTCCAGTTTTTTATATATTCTATTTTGTATAGTGTTTGCAAATAGCTTGTATGGATTTGAGATCAAGCTTGTAGTTATAAGTCTATAGTTTTCTATCTCTGATTCATCCCCTTCTTTCTGTGACAAGGTGATTAGAGATTCCTTCAACTGTCCGGGGTGTTTTAACTTCCTACTATTTTGTTAAATAATGTTGAAATTGCTTCAACAAATTTTTTCAACCGTTTTCAATTCCTGGCAAGTATATTCTGGTTGTTCTGAGAAGTATTTCGTTGAACTTCTTCATTCGTTTATTTATGTTTTCAGCCGACATTCCAGGCTTAATAACAGGTTGAAAACTTAAAATTTTAGACAGCAAACACATTTACAATACAACACATAGTAAGTAATACAAATAAAAATAATTATTGCAATTTAGCTCATGGTACTTAGTAGCAGTTTCATTTATTAACCCTTTGTCATGCAGGTCTGGATATAGATCTTCTCTAATTCCTTCCAGCTTTCTCTGTTCAGGGCCGTTCTCTTCCACATCAAGCCGCCATGACGCTTTAAGTGATCTCCCCAGTGCATTGGTGGTCCTTCCCTGTTGCTGTGTCCGTAGTATGACCTTCACCTTTGGATTTTGTGATTCTAACTGCTATTTTGGTGTCTTTCATCATGACATGCCCATTTGAGTTTGGCTGCTTGTTGTACAACGTCGATGATCTTTGCTTTACTTCTAGGTAATTCATTTGTTTCTCTTACGGTCTCTGAAACAAAAAAATTGTTAATACATTGTTTAGACTTAGTTCGAAGATTATTTTAGTATGTCAGATTAATTTTGTTAGTGGTGTTATTTCGTTTGATGTATTTACAGGGTTTACCGATTGCTTTTTACCATGTATCAATTGTGTTTCATTGTCTGTCAGATGTAATTCCCATTTGCCAATATTGACAAGTGTTGACAAGGGGAAAAGCATTTGAAATAAAGTGAAACACAATTGATACATGGTGAAAAGCAATCGGAACACCCTGTTTATTACTTATCGTATTGTAGATGTTAGAAAGCTTAAATAGCTATTGCAACCAGCATAGAACCGCAGAGGTTAGAATGGTTAAGATGTGACCAGGATGGACAAAGAAAGACATTTAATACCCACTTATCAGAAATGTACAGAAATGGTTTGATAATTTCAGTGTTAGAGAGCGTCTAAGAAATCTAGGAATAAGAAAAAGCTTAGAACAAGAGGAAATAGAAAACAATAATGTAATAAGTCCTAACTTTCTACACCAGCAGTGCTAAACATTAATGTTTGAAGTGAAGTACATATTGCCAGTACCAATTTTATTATTTGTTACTCTTTGTATATTGTTAAATCATTGCGACTATATTTATTTCAAATTTGAAATATATATTTTCCTCTATTTTTGTAACTAAGTAAGATTCGAGAATAATATAATAAATTTTAAACTTGGCGCCTCTATTCGACTCAACCTAGTGACATTTGGTTCTGCCCGGCGACAGTTGGCAAGAGATTGCGATATTCTTATCAGGTGTTCATTTGTTTACGATAAATTTAAACGGGACCGGACTGCGAGTCTGCGGATTTCTGCCGGGGGCCCCCTGGAGCCGAAGTCCCCCTTTTTCGCAGCAGTCAAGGTAAGAGCGCCCCTCGCGGGCCCATTTAACCTCAAATCGGAGCCAGCCAATGCGAAGACGGCAGGCCCTCACTAGGTCAGGGATGTTTCGGCAATAAACCGCGTTAATTACGCACTCCGCGGCTTTATTGTCCATAAAAATGCAATTGGGGAGACGTGTCGGGGCTCGGATTAGCCGAGGGGAGGCCAGTAACGTGAGTCATCAGCAGTAACTCCGAATACGTGCATTACTGATATCGATCGCGTACAGAATGTATCCACCTTTCTTTGATACAAGGGAAGGGTTGGTTAGTATGCAGAAGACATCGGGTCTCGCCCGGCCCGCTTTCGAATCACATGCTCGCGTATCGATCAATGGTCCCCTTGTTCTTACTTAAACGACTTACATCTAAATATTTTTCGCCGTTTAGAATATAAAACGCATAGTTCGGAGCCCCGGTTGCTGCCGAGCCCCAAAATTGGACATCGGGCGCAGGGCCGTATTCTGGGCATTTTACATGTTCAGGGTTGCATTTGATACCCTCTGTCAGTATAATTTTTAGTGACATTTTCTCTTATTTTTTTAGCAGATTTTATCGTGACTAAATGTACTCGACAGTAAATTGTTTGCTTTTTGCAATGCCAAAATCATCGTCTGCGTTGATTGTTTATAACAATCAACGCAGACGACGGCCAAAATATACCAAGTTTTATACAGAGCCCAAACGACTCCTCGTAATTTAGAGGAAATAAGTAGAAATGCTCCTCAGAATACTATTCACACGAAATGTATGGGTTATGCGTTATGCCGTGAGCGGTGATGCAGTAAGCAACACTAAATATTTGTAATTAATTACTACTTGTTTATTATATGTACTTACGTGTACAAGCACAAAAATAGTTCATAAAACAACTAAAGAAGAGAATAGTGATGATGTCACGAAGTCTTCATCTTATATTGGCAGTTCAAACTGTGACATTTTTACTTCCTTTTACTATAAAGGAAGTATTGGATTCACCCCAAAAATTCGAAATTGAGTTTTCAACAGATCTTCACGTTTTAGAGTCCCCTGATCCCAAAAAACATATTTTTTTCATTGGTCTGTGTGTCTGTGTGTCTGTGTGTCTGTGAACAGAATATCTCAAAAACGAAAAGAGGTATGGCATTGAAACTTCATATATAAGTTTTGTGTACTATGTAGATGAGACAGCAAGCTTTTGAAGAAAATCGCATAACCGGAAGTAGGTGTTTACTCTTGTGATTTTTCAGTTTTTTTCGATTTTTTCAAAAACGGCTGTAACGATTTTTTTTAAACGTTACATTTTTACTACATTTTTAATGTGTATTGATGTGAAATAGGTGATTTTCCAGTTGCATACTTCTAAAGTGGGTTTCTTTTGTTTTTTTTTCTATTATTAACTCCTATTTTAAATAAAAGACCCGGTATATTATTACATTTTTGAATTCACCTTAAAATTCTAGAGAAAATTTGTCTCTTCAACTAACACTCGATTTTGTACCGTTTTTGTAGAATTTGTAATTTTTGAAAATTTTTAACAAATGGTTAAAAATTAAAAATGAAATTTTTGACTAATTATAAGATCACTGTAAAAGGAAGTTGTGTGAGTGTATCACACCAGATTTTTCTCATAGTGACAGCATATGAACGATAGCGGCTCCTCTTTCAGAGGTGTGATTGTTAGTGGTGCCTTTTTACTTTCTTTTACGATAGAGGAAGTATTGGATTCACCCCAAAAATTCGAAATTGAGTTTTCAACAGATCTTCACGTTTTAGAGTCCCTTGATCCCAAAAAACATTTTTTTTCATTGGTCTGTCTGTCTGTCTGTGAACAGAATATCTCAAAAACGAAAAGAGGTATGGCATTGAAACTTCATATATAAGTGTTGTGTACTATGTAGATGCGACAGCAAGCTTTTGAAGAAAATCGCGTAACCGGAAATAGGTGTTTACTCTTGTGATTTTTCAGTTTTTTTCGATTTTTTCAAAAACAGCTCTAACGATTTTTTTCAAACTTCACATTTTTATTAAATTTTTAATGTGTATTGATGTGAGATAGGTGATTTTCCAGTTGAATACTTCTAAAATAAGTTTATTTTGTTTTTTTCTATTTTTTTCATTGACTCCTATTTTAAATAGAACACCCGGTATATTATTAAATTTTTGAATTTAGCTTAAAATTCTAGAGAAAATTTGTTTTTTCAACTAACACGATTTTGTACCGTTTTTGTAGAATTGGTAATTTTTGAAAATTTTTCACAAATGCTAAAAATTGAAAATCAAATTTTCGGTTAATTATAAGATCACTGTAAAAGGAAGTTGTGTGCGTGTATCACACCAGATTTTTATTTCATAATGTCCCGTACGTTTATAAATAATCCAAACAGGACGATAGCATACAGCTCCGTGTAATGTACAGTGTGTCCCAAATTGGACACTTTTGATAGGAAACATTCATTTCTAGAGGAGATAGTATAAAACTAACTTACATGTTACGGGCTCGTTTTTTGTGTAAAAATGAATGGCGAAAACCGCACATCGATATCTTGATCGCTTTAAAAGATACAGGGTGATTTTCAATTTGGTGCATTTTTGACTTACCCCCGTAACTTGCTTATTTGTGAATATTTTGTGTTTCTGCAAAAACATTCTTAAGGCACTTTTTTAAAAGGAATCGAATAGTATGGTTAGTGTTTTTGTAAAACAAATGGCGGGGAAGGTGTGACATAAACTTTCATTTTTACTTATGGTAAATTTTCGACTCACCCCCGTAACTTGCTTATTTGTGAATATTTTGTGTTTCTGCAAAAAACATTCTTAAAGCACTTTTTTAAAAGGAATCGAATGGTATGCTTAGTGTTTTTGTAAAACAAATGGCGGGGAAGCTGTGACATAAACTTCTATTTTTATTTACCATAAGTAAAAACAAAAGTTTATGTCATAGCTTCCCTGCCATTTGTTTTACAAAAACATTAAGCATACCATTCGATTCCTTTTAAAAAATAGCCTTAAGAATGTTTTTGCAGAAACACAAAACATTCACAAATAAGCAAGTTACAGGGGTGAGTCGAAAATTTACCATAAGTAAAAATAAAAGTTTATGTCATAGCTTCCCCGCCATTTGTTTTACAAAAACACTAAGCATACCATTCGATTCCTTTTAAAAAAGTGCCTTAAGAATGTTTTTGCAGAAACACAAAATATTCACAAATAAGCAAGTTACGGGGGTAAGTCAAAAATGCACCTAATTGAAAATCACCCTGTATCTTTTAAAGCGATCAAGATATCGATGTGCGGTTTTCGCCATTCATTTTTACACAAAAAACGAGCCCGTAACATGTAAGTTAGTTTTTTACTATCTCCTCTAGAAATGAATGTTTCCTATCAAAAGTGTCCAATTTGGGACACACTGTACATAGGTACCTAATTAATATTGTTTCATTTATGAAGTGCCAGAATAAATTAGTTTTTATTACTATTATTAGAATTATAATAGAAACGAAAATTCTACATAGTTTCTAAAGAAAAATAAAAAAAATATAACATTTGTTGTCTAGTGTTATTTACCGGTTGCTCTCCTATAGAATTGTATTTTGGTGTACCTATTCTTATGCACACAAACTTTTTATAATGCAAAAAATATGCACCGTACCATTCTAGATTTTCCGCCGAATGCTTCCTGCAAAGAATATTTCAAAAATCTGAACACAATAACGCTGCCTGCAATATTCGTATGAAATATTGCGTTAAAAACCAAAAGTCACATTTGCTACTTTAACAGAAATGGTGGCGCTTATACTCAAATGTATACAAGAAACCGTCTTGACCTACAAATTCCATTACACAGGAAAGCACTTTTTGAAAAGGGTCCATATCCATACTCGTATAACTGTGTGAAGATAACAACATACCAAATGATTTAAAAATGCATTTAAAAATCGTTTGAAAAAATTGCTGACGTCTCACATCTCTATAAAATACTAAGCCACTGTGTATGTTTGTTGTGGTGTTTACAAATTAACTGCATGTTTATTAACAAGACAATTTTATTATTATATACTAGTTTTTGACGAGGCCAATGTGTATTTTTGTAAACCAAAAGGGTTTAAATAAATTGTTATTATTACTATTACTTTACAATGATATGAACTGGCTGCGAGGGGCATTGACATTATTAAATGGAAATACTAGGCGATAGATTCCAGACCTTAATTATCGCTTTTCAAGTATTTGACAATAAATGCTTATTCGATAGTAAAAATAAAGAAGTTGTGAAATTTTAACTAATAACGATAGTATTGACATGTTACTTTTTTGTATTTGCATAAGTAACTTAGAAATTGAAAAGTAATTGAGTGTAGCCATCCGCAGAAACCGAAATTTAACATAAACGCATCATTTTATTGTTGTAAAACCTACTGTCACTGTTTGCATTAAAAGAGTAATTTATACATTTATGAGAGTTCTGCCATCCCTTATCAATATAGTTTTACTTCGTTTTATCTCTTATAAAAATATAGAAAAATCCGCAAGAGGCTTTACTTAGAACTTCTCTCGTAAACATATTGAAAAATCAAAGAAAATTAGGAGTAAACTATCTTACGTTCCTAATAATACTGAAACAATAAACGAAAACACTTGGTAATGAGAATTACATCAATTTGTAAATTAAAAAAAAACATTGCAGGCAGTAGAGTTCGATCTCAGCGCGATTTCACCGCCTGGGAGAGCAATTTCAACGCTTGGCAGCAGCCGGGCACAACCCGCCCTCTAGTCCGTTCAGCCACGAAGGAACGACTCGCATTTGCGCTCGCGGCTGGATTATACATATACGACGTGCTAATCAGTATCCATTTTTGTCTTTTTTATAACAGACAGACAGACTGAATGGAGAAAACCTGTTTTTCGTCATCTAGGGAACCTGAAACGTGAAGATCTGGAGAAATCTCGAAAGGTGTTTTTTTCACCATTACACTACCATCTTCGTCTCTTAGACGAAGGACGTAGAAACGAATTTTATGGTGTTAAAACTCTTTTTTTTTAAATCGAAAAACCCAGCTGGTTTTAGATTAAATGTGGATTTTTCAAAAATTGAAAAAAAGAATTCTAAAGTTGTACGTGGTATAAAATCTTCCATTAATAACAATTTCAATCGTTTTACTTTTGTTTGATTCACACAGATGCGTGCATCAAAACCTTTTTGATTATAATTAATCACGTAATTCAAGTCATAACTGTTTTATCTCATTCAAAGGTCGTGGTAAAGCCAAATTTGCATCTTGCCGTATTTGTTTGCCTCTGTTAATGTTGGAAAGGAATTTGTAAGCTTCCCTTAATGGCTTTAAAGCGGATGGATACATTTTCTACTAGAACTTAAGCCGACTTAGCATATTTGGGAATCATGGGTTTATGGATTTCGTTCAATTGCCTCATTGAGAGAGCTTAGCATTAAGGTTTCTTAGAATAAGCATTTTTCCTAAATAACGTGCGATGCTCCGATTGGCTACGCAGGATCGCCTCAGCCAATAGTGTTTGAGCTTGCCCCTCCTTGAATTGGCGAGTTCGTCTCGCTGTAAATTCAGAGTTAGTTAGATTCAGAGCCTCGAGGAAGCAAGTTCAGCTATGCTTTGTGCTAGTTTGCGTTTCGGTCTAACTCCCTGGTAAAGTCGTTTCCAGGTTATTTTGTGTTACGGTTACGCGCAATTCGCTATTTTCGCGTGGCCAATCCAAGCGTGTCACAACAGTTGAAGCTTTTGTAAAAAACCATCGGTCCATCAGTGACGTTTGTAATCGTTGTTACTCAATATACTCGTGTTTGTTAAGTCTTGTTTCACTCCAACAACTAACTGAACCCAAGTTAGGGTTATTAAGTGGCAGTTCCCGGCAATCCCATTGAACCGGAACTCGCAGTGGATTAATTGGGGGCCCCATTCGTGGAAGCCTCTTATCAAGTTAATCGTACAAAAAACATTGGTCCTTCGAGCCGGATGTGGAAGAAGCTAAAAAACGCGAGTGTACAAGTTTCCAGTAGCTGGTGGATGCAATTGCTCCAACATCGTTTCGTCGGAGAGCGTCAAGAAGCTTCGCCAACACCAGGAAATTCAACCATCGAGAGCTTACACCGAGTCCAGGTCCCACGTCAAGCGGCAGCGATCGGCAGCGGGTTGGTTTTCTGTTCGTCAAGAAGTTACTACGTTCTCAAATCAAAAGTAAGTGCTTTTCCATTACACCTTCGTTTAGTGCTGTTTTTTGCTTGTGTCAGTCATGGTGGAAACTCGTTCGACATCAGCGGTCATGTCGGAAACTCGCACTTTAACCACTCGTTGCAAATTCATAAAAGCCCAAGTAGATCGTTTCAAAACTCTATTTCATAGAATTTCTTCGTCCAGCCCCGTGAAGGCTCACGAGGTCGGCAACTTGTCAGAAGAGTTTAGTTGTTTCCAAAATTTGTTGGATGAGTATAAGAAGTCAATGGAGGGCCTAATGGAGGCCGACGCTGAAAACTTTGATGAACTTTTCAATGAATTTGACTCTTTTATGACTCATTTTAGCGAGATTAGTAGCGCAGTAAAGGAATTCTTATCAAAAAATAAGATCAGTTCGGGTATAAAACCGAATGTAGGTCAAAATTCTTCGCAAAGTGGCCCTTCAGGAGAGCTCGCTGGATTAAGATTACCACCCTTAGATTTGCCTTCCTTTTCGGGGAAATTCGAGAATTGGGTTCAATTTCATGACTCCTTTACGTCGCTTATTCATAACAACGTTAGTCTAATTTGACCAACGTTCAGAAATTTTACTATTTGATTTCTTCCCTTAAGGCAGAAGCTGCTAGTTCAATCTCGTCGTTAAAAGTTACCAACGATAACTATACCATTGCTTGGGACATTCTAGTCAAGCGATTTGAAAATAAGAAACTGATCGTAAAATCAAACATAAATGCGTTATTCAGTTTAGAGAACGTAAAAAAGGATTCACATTCGTCTGTTCAAAGGCTGCTCGATAGTGTAGTTAGAATTTTGGAAATTTTAAAGGCGTACGGGGAACCCACAGTCGACACCATACTAATACATATCATAGTTTCGAAGCTCAGCTCAGCAATGTAGACTGACTGGGAATTATGCAAACATGCCGGACAATTTCCTACTTTGCGAGAGTTGTTAGATTTTTTAGAGAGCAAAAGTCACTTATTAGGTTCGCTGGAAGCTGCGAAAATAGGTTCGAGTTTGGGAAATCAGGGATCCGAGCAAAAAAGTCATGCACGCGCTCATGTAGCCAGAGAGCAAGGTAATCACTCTTGTGATTTTTGCAAAAATAGTAATCATTCGATTAGCGCTTGCGAATCATTCTCAAAATTGTCGGTAAACGCTCGTATCGAAGAGGCGCGTCGTTTGAAATTATGCAACAATTGTCTCAAGCCCGGACATTTCGTGGTAAAATGCACATCGTCGAGATGCCGCGTATGCAGAAAAAAGCACCATACTTTACTGTGTTTGCGTCCAAAGCGCGACGCGCACGAAAATACTTCGTCGCCGCGTCCTGGACCGCCAGAATCCAGCAGTGACGCACGGGAGGTCGGGGCCGTCTCCCCGAGCGAGGCACCCGTCGCATCCGTTTCAGCAGCTTGTAGCCGTCCTGCAATCGCGGCGCCAGCCCAAGTTTTATTGTCCACGGTTAGCGTATTCGTAGAAGGATCCTCCGGGTCATTTTCCCGGGCAAAAGCTCTTTTGGACCCCGGATCCCAACTTAACTTAGTTAGCGCCGACTTGTGTCAAAATTTGAAAATTGAGAAACGAGGTAATATCACCTCACTGTCGGGTGTTGGTGCCAGGGCTCTGAACGCTGAATTCAGAGCAAACGTTCGAATCCGCTCCCGTAACGGGAAATACGAGGACATTTTGAGCTGTATTGTGTTAGACAAAATTACGGACCCTCTGCCGGCCCTTTCTTTCTCGTTGAGGGATTTGAAGATCCCACCAAACATTGTGCTAGCCGATTCAGATTGTAATACATCGGGAAAGATTGATCTTTTATTAGGCGCGAATGTCTTTTGGCAAGTGCTCTGTCAGGGACAGGTGAAATTGGGCCCAGAGAAGCCATTCTTAACAAAAACTCTTTTTGGTTGGGTTTTAGGCGGAAACATGAACATCGAAAATCGAGCGCTCATGCTTTCAAATAGAGTTCATTTAAGTGTAGCCGGCATCGAGCACGGCATTCAGAGATTTTGGGAAATCGAGGGGGCTTACGGTTCATCAGGCTGACTCTCTGCTGATGACAAATTTTGCGAAGACCATTTTCAATCGACTACGAAACGGGCGTCGTCGGAGCCGCGTAGGTTCATCGTGAGCATACCTTTCAGGAAAGATGCTCCATCGCTGGGAGACTCGCGCGGTATAGCGTTAAAGCGTTTCTATTCATTAGAAAACAAATTGTCAAAAAATCCCGAGTTGAAAACCGCGTATTCCGCATTTCTCAAAGAATACGAGTCGCTTGGTCACTTGAGCAAGGTGGACGACGAAGCGAGCCTTCCTCATCCTAGGTTTTATTTACCACATTTGCCAGTCATAAAGGAGGACAGTTCAACGACCAAACATCGCGTTGTTTTTGACGGCAGTTGTGCGTCCTCCTCCGGAGTATCGCTTAACGACCTTCAACATAAGGGCCCAGTGGTCCAGCAGTCGTTGTTTGCAATTCTTTGTCGCTTTAGGCAATTCAAGTACGTGCTGAAAGCAGATTGCGCCAAAATGTATAGGCAAATTCTCGTGGACCCCTCGCAGACGCAATACCAATTAATTTTATGGCGTGACGACAAAACCTCAGCGGTAAAATGCTTCAAATTATTAACGGTCACCTACGGTACTAAATCAGCCTCGTACCTAGCAACTAGGTGCTTGATACAAATCGCCCAGGAAATCGAAGCATCGCTTCCAGAGGCCTCATTAAGAATTAGCCGGGATTTTTATGTAGATGACCTACTGACTGGTTTTGAAAATAGGGCGGAAGCCATAAAAACGCAATTCGAAATTAGTAGCGCTTTGTCGGGGTACGGGTTTGAATTGCGAAAGTGGGCATCCAACGACAGTGAAGTAGCTAGCGCCATTGGTGTAGATCGCGGCAGCATGGAGCCCATTTCTTTGACGGAAGACGCCACGGAGAAAACTCTCGGCATTTTTTGGGATACTCGGCGGGACGTGCTAAGTTACAGAGTAAACCCTAGCTGTTGCAAATCAGTTACCAAGCGGGCTATACTCTCTAGTATGGCTCAAATATTCGATCCCTTGGGACTACTTGGTCCAAGCGTTCTAACTTTGAAACTTCTCGTGCAACGGCTTTGGCAGTTGAAGTTGTCATGGGACGAAACGGTGCCCATGGAGATGCGCTCCAGATACGACGAACTCCATTCTTCATTACGCTCTTTGGGCTCGTTGGCAATTCCGAGACGGGTAATTTGCGATGACATAAATTCGATAGATCTCCACGGATTTGCGGACGCGAGTTCTGTAGCCTACGGGTGCGCCGTGTATATACGTTGCGTTGACGCGCGCGGTAATGTCACCACCAATTTGCTTTGTGCTAAGTCAAGGGTCGCTCCATTAAAAACAATATCCTTGCCTCGTTTGGAGCTTTGCGCAGCCTTACTGTTGGCTCGTTTGATTAAAACTATACTCGATTCCTCCGCATTTAAATTTGACCGCGTGTACTATTGGTCGGACTCCACCATAACTCTGCACTGGATAAATAAGGATGCGAGTAATTGGAAGACGTTCGTCGCGAACCGGGTGTCCGAGATTCACGAACTAAGCAATAGGGAAGAATGGTTTCACGTGCGTACAAATTGCAACCCGTCCGATATAATTAGCAGGGGAATGTTACCCCAGGAGTTACTCAACTCACGCTTGTGGTGGCACGGGCCAGAATTTTTGTCACAGGCGGACTTAAAACCCCAGCCCGTTAAAATTGATTCGGGTGAGCTAGCAGCCCAAGAGTCGCGCCCAGTAGTGGCCACTCTTCACCATCGCGTCCCAGAATTTGAACTTTTCAGGCGCTATTCCAGTTTTACAAAATTACAGCGCGTAGTCGCGTACTGCCTGCGTCTCGCGAGAAACAGAAACACCGAAACGCGCTGGTCGGGACCTCCAGCCATTGACGAATTGGAGGACGCGACTCGCCGCCTGATCAAAATTGCCCAGGCGGAAGTCTTTTCCGGAGAAATAACAGTTTTGTCTAAAAAAGCGCCATTGCCGAAAAATAGTGCGCTGCTTTCTCTAAACCCATTTCTGGACGATCAGGGCCTACTGCGCGTGGGCGGCCGTCTAGAAAACTCCAATCTAAGCTTTGATCAGAAACATCCCCTTTTGTTACCAGCTAGTCACCCTTTGTCGTTGCTAATCGTGAAGCAAGAGCATTTGCGGCTCTTGCATTGTGGACACTCGGTGTTACTGGCCTCATTGCGGGATAAGTTTTGGATCGTGAGAGCCAAAGACCTAATACGTAAAGTAATACACAATTGCGTGATATGCTTCCGGGCCAAGCCTAAGATGAATGAACACTTGATGGGATCACTACCCGAAGCTCGTGTCACACCCTCTCACCCTTTCAGTAATTGCGGGATAGATTACGCGGGTCCCGTGTTTATAAAAAACAAATCCGGGCGAGGCGCGAAAGAAGTAAAGGCTTACGTAGCCCTATTTGTGTGTTTAGCCACGAAGGCTATTCATCTTGAACTCGTGGAAGACCTCACGACGGAGGCTTTCATCGCATCATTGAGGAGATTCATCTCCAGACGCGGTTTACCCTCCAACATATTTTCTGACAATGCTACCTGTTTCACCGGTGCCAGAAATCAGCTATCGGAATTAAAAAATATCCTGTCAGGCTCTAGTGAGCAATGCATAAGGGAAGAATTGTCGAAACATAACATTAAGTGGAATTTTATTCCGGCACGCTCTCCGCACTTTGGCGGCATTTGGGAAGCGGGGGTAAAGTCATTGAAATATTATTTAAGGCGAATATCTTGCAATGCAAAGTTAACTTTCGTTGAGTATTACACCATGCTGACTCAAGTGGAGGCGATACTAAATTCCCGTCCACTCTGTGTTCTCCCTACCGACGCCTCATTCCCCGAAGTCCTTACTCCTGCCCACTTCTTGATCGGTCGGAAGCTGACTTCGTTTCCGGAAGCCCAACTCCAGGGCATACCGGAAAATCGTCTCAGCCGCTATGGGCTGGTCCAGCGGCTGTCCCAGCAGTTTTGGGATCGCTGGTCCCGGGACTACCTCCACCTCCTGCAGCGCCGGCCTAAGTGGAAGTCCTCCAGCACGTCTCTAGCCCCCCAGGTGGGCGACGTGGTACTCGTCCACGACGAGGCATCTCCAAGCTACCGTTGGCCACTGGCAATCATTTCGGCCACATATCCAGGAGCGGATGGTGTTGTGCGTGTGGTGCAAGTGCGCGATTCCCGAGGGAATCTCCTGAAACGCTCGGTGCGTAAAGTGTACATCCTACCCAAAGACGATCATTGCGATCAAGGGCAATAAACATTGACTTTGCTCTTAGTTGGTAGTTTTCGCTAATTGAACATTTTGCTAGGTTTAGTTGTTTCTTTGCTTGTATTCATGCTAGTTGTAAGTTATCTGTAAGACTCTTGGATTATCATCTGTCATTAGTTCTTGTTATGCATTTGATTATTTTGTAGTGTTAGATTTAAGTTTAATTTTGGGATTTAATCACGTCGTGCCATAGTCGGCACTTCGGGGGCGGCATGTTTGATTCACACAGATGCGTGCATCAAAACCTTTTTGATTATAATTAATCACGTAATTCAAGTCATAACTGTTTTATCTCATTCAAAGGTCGTGGTAAAGCCAAATTTGCATCTTGCCGTATTTGTTTGCCTCTGTTAATGTTGGAAAGGAATTTGTAAGCTTCCCTTAATGGCTTTAAAGCGGATGGATACATTTTCTACTAGAACTTAAGCCGACTTAGCATATTTGGGAATCATGGGTTTATGGATTTCGTTCAATTGCCTCATTGAGAGAGCTTAGCATTAAGGTTTCTTAGAATAAGCATTTTTCCTAAATAACGTGCGATGCTCCGATTGGCTACGCAGGATCGCCTCAGCCAATAGTGTTTGAGCTTGCCCCTCCTTGAATTGGCGAGTTCGTCTCGCTGTAAATTCAGAGTTAGTTAGATTCAGAGCCTCGAGGAAGCAAGTTCAGCTATGCTTTGTGCTAGTTTGCGTTTCGGTCTAACTCCCGGGTAAAGTCGTTTCCAGGTTGTTTTGTGTTACGGTTACGCGCAATTCGCTATTTTCGCGTGGCCAATCCAAGCGTGTCACAACAGTTGAAGCTTTTGTAAAAAACCATCGGTCCATCAGTGACGTTTGTAATCGTTGTTACTCAATATACTCGTGTTTGTTAAGTCTTGTTTCACTCCAACAACTAACTGAACCCAAGTTAGGGTTATTAAGTGGCAGTTCCCGGCAATCCCATTGAACCGGAACTCGCAGTGGATTAATTGGGGGCCCCATTCGTGGAAGCCTCTTATCAAGTTAATCGTACAAAAAACAACTTTCCTTTACTTCGTAAAATAAAGTATAATAAATCATTATTTTTTCAAACTAGAGATTATTGCGGTTTTCGAAGTGATGTCTGTCTGTCTGCCAGTCTGTGAGTCGATCAGATAGAATTTTGTCCTATTAATGAATCAACTGGAGTGGATTTAAGTGAATTTTTAATGAATTTACTTTCAAAGTTGAATTTAAATATTTACGACATGCGTGGCCAAGGGTACGATATATATATATAGCGGAAGACTACAGCTGTCGCCGTTTATCCGCACCCAGTTTCCACACATTTCTGTCATAGCAGGCATCTTCCTCTAAATCTCTTGCACGCATAGCTTCGTTTACGTCGTCCCTCCAACTTCTTCTAGGTCGACCTCTTTTTCTTTTCTCAGGCGGTATCCATGTCAATATTCTTTTTGGCCATCTTGATTCTGCCATTCTATTAACATGACCAAACCATACCAGCTGTCGATAATGGGGCAAATATGCGCGGCAAACATAATGGTTTGCAAAAAAAAATTTTAGAAATAAATCCGCGAGCATTTTTTGTGCCGTGCACCGCACATACATTAAATTTAGTAGTGAACGATGCTGCTAAAGTTTCTTTTGAGACTTCTGGTTATTTTGATAGAGTTCAAGAATTATTTGTTTTTCTTCTGCGTCGGTAAAAAGATGGTCAATTCTGAAAAAACACACAACAAATTTAAATTTAAAACCACTTAGTGATACACGGTGGTCTAGTAGAATAGACGCTGTGAAGCCATTGCGTTACCAAATTGGGCAAATATATGATGCATTGGTAGAAGTAATTGAAGATCGTTTATCCGTACAAGACCACAGTGCTTCACATCAAGCCAAATCTTTGGCATTAAAAATTCAGAGTTATAAATATTTGTGCTCAAAATTAATGTTTTGAGCACGATGATGCAAATCCTACTATAAATATAAAAACTTGTTTAGAGCATTTTAAAAATTTGTTAGATTTTTTCTTACCTCTTCGATCAGATGAAGAATTCAATAATGTTCTTACTGACGCTAATACACTTGCGGATGAACTCGGTATTGAACATAATTTCCCTGCTGTTCAGTCTGTTAGAATACGAAGAAAACCCAGACAATTTGATTATGAACACAGTGATGAACCAATTATTGATCAAAAAAATTATTATAAAGTTAACGTTTATTTTGATATATTAGATCAAACTTTATCGTCTTTAAGAGACAGATTTGAGGGAATAACAAGATATGATACTATGTTTGGATTTCTCTATAATATGTTTGATTTAACGGAAAACGAGCTATTACAATGTTGTAAAGATTTACATCTTCATCTAACTGATGATTCTAGAAAGGAATCAGATGTAGATGGAATAGAATTATTTGAAGAGGTAAAATTTTTAAAATTACATCTTAAACCTACTTCAGCTGAAAAGCATCAGTTCGAGCACCAGTCCATTCTTGAATATATTTTTGAAAATCAGCTCATAGCATCATTTCCAAATATGTCAATAGCTCTTAGAATATTACTCACGTTACCAGTTTCAGTTGCGTCTGGTGAGAGATCTTTCTCCAACCTAAAAATTATTAAAAATTATATGCGATCCATAATGTCACAAAACACATTAAATAATCTGTCTATAATAGCAATAGAAAGCGACACGATGGATTCCATCGATTTGGAATTAGTAATTAAAGAATTTGCGGAGAAAAAAGCTAGGATAGTTGCTTTTTTATAATTTTCTAAAATTTTGTTGTTTTTTATTAATTTTATTCCACTATTTTTTTTGTAAATTTTATTGTTAATAAAACTTTTTTAAAATTTCTCTTTTTCACTTAAATTAATTTGATTTGTTACAGTTAAACTAGGTATGTACTACATAAAATTTATATTTTACAACAAAAATGTAAATTTTGGGGCGGCAAATTTGGCTCTGTACACAGGCGGCCATTGACGCTGGCGCGGTCCTGGTCAAAACCCTGTGTTACTATTTACGAAACGGCACTTGTCTTAAAAGATACAATGTGCTACTATTACTTTCACAGTTTCCTAAAGGCAAATAAATAAGGGTCATAAATTGGATGTATTAAGAAGCTCCAGCTGAGTGGAAAAGCCCGTTCAAATGTCTCATAATAAGCCAGCGCCTAATACCTGTGCTAACATTCGGAGAAATCTCTATTATCTCATGCGCCTACGCATTTGAACTTCTCAAATTACTAGCCTTTGTGTCAGCAGGCATAACTACGTCAAATAGCAGCTCCTTTTAAGACATGCAATTTGTATTAAAATCCTGTAGGTAAACAAGATTGATAACGAGGAAAACTCCGTTAGAATGTCTGTTTCTTAATCAAGAAAACTTGCAGCTTTGGAATACGAGAGGTTAAAGAAAAATAAACCAATTAGGTATATACACAAGCTGAAATATCACAACTTGGAATAACACAACTCAGGAAATTCTCTTTCAATTAAATGAATGCAAAATAGTGTTATCTGTACTGTAAAATACCCAGGCTACATATTTCGTACAGAAGAAACGGAAAGTACGAAAAGGTAAATGTAGGTGGAAATATTCGGATAGAAACGAAATAATTCTAAGAACTTTACAGCCAGGTACATACGAGCAACATCTTATTAACACTTATTAACTTCTAAAATACCAAGTGACGATATGTTGAACTGACAAAATTTTTTCAACAGGTACTTTCTACAGACTGTAACTTCAGTATTACCTAACCAAGAGGGGGAAGAAGAGTAACTGGAAAATCTATTATCTTAAAAGACTTAACCGCCATTTACTAAATAACGAAATACACGCGAAGCTAAAGGATGTGCTACACATAACACAAGTGAAAGGAACTATAACGAAAACCATTCGAGTAATTAAAAAACGCAATGTTCACAGGAATACCAAAATAAGAAACAACGACATGTTAACAAATGCAGTAGCTGTATCAATTAGCTTAAGATAAAGAGACTGTCGAAACCAAATTTTGTTTACTTAATAGCTTAAAAGTACAAATAGCAGCTAATTTTTCTAAAATATTTTTGTATTTGACATTTATAACTGGATCGACATTACTAGTAAAACACAGTATTGTTGATAAGATTAGAAATTATTTTCAGCTACATATTAGTATCGAGAACGGTTCATTGGAACTTAATACAGTTAATTATTGTCACCTTCGTCCGATTTTGTTAACCCCTACAATACACAATATCACTCAAATAAACCAATGGCAATAATCTTTTATTTTAATATAAGCAGAATAGCGAGCAGTTATTACCCTAAAATTAATAAGCACGTAATTAATAGCGTTCAACGGGCCGACAAAACTACTCCTGAGTAAGAAATGGGTTAACGGTAAACTGATAAAAATTGAATATGGGCGCCACTAATCTGTTTATGCAACAACTCAAAAATTTAAGTTTGACAATTTACCTGTGATATGGTATTCATAATTTGTAGTGAAAAGAAAACTTACCTTTATGAGATGTGACCTATTTGATAAGCTATAACCTATTATAGTATTACCAAGAACATAATCTGGGCGCAATTAAAGTGATATTTAATTATAATACAGGTGCGTACATAATTTATGTAGACATATATATAAAGGCAGTTTCTCACACCGTTTCAAAATACCTATAAATTTTATTACGTGAATATATTTATGTATATATTGAGATTGTATTGAGCCCGCTACTCAACTCTACTTGCATCACAAATAAATAAAGCAAGTCAGATAGCACACAGTTGGGGTAGTTCATACAACTGCAAGATTTAGCGTATAAATTTTAACCCGTAATTACATTTGCAAAGCAATGCCAGTAGTAATGAAATAATTTGAGTACAAAAGACAAAGGGCAGAGCTCGTTTTCCATAGATTGGAGACGATAATTTTAAATTAGCCAAAAAGAAGAGGTTGTGCAAAATTAAAGCCAAACCAAATAAATAGAGCTGTCACAGAAAGGTTTATAATGTCGTGTTAAATAAAGCGTAAATGTCCGAATAATTAAATAGTATATGTTTATGAGCATTTTAAATAAAGGTAAAAGAAGCAGAATTATTATAATACGTGGCAAAAAGCATAAACCAGGCAGAACATGGCAATTGTAATATTATACAGCAATATTTGAAAATCTGGGAAAAGTAGACAGTGGAAAAAATACAAGGAAAATGACACACAGCAGGATGTGAAACAAAATTGGTGAAGAAAGTGGACTATTTTAAAAACAAGTCAGTGTAATTACGCGAGAGTGAAAAGACAATCTAAATAATACAAAGTGAGTGGCGCTATGAGACAGTTAAAATAACATTGAAAATACAATATTTTAGAATTAGAAAATTTGTAAATAATTTTAGTTATATGAAATATTAGTTAAGAAGGTTATTGTATTGAACTTGGTCAATATCCGTTTTTGTAGTTTAGATAGGCATTTGTTAATAACGACCAGTAGCGAGAAACATTTGAATAAAATTAGTTATTGACACACAATTTTCGGTCTCTCATTTAATTGCAATTTTAATATAAAAATATTTAATTTATAACAATAAAAAGTACACCATTGTGTAGAAAATTTACCAGTGCACCAGTGAACGTGTGGGTAACAAATTCCATCACATAAAAAATAATTTCTTCCGCTACCACCTTCCGAGGACTTCGGCAGGGACCAGGGCAGATTACGATTATCAGTTACGGGCACAATTGAGTTCCTGAGCCCGAGATTTCAACGGCAGCATATCCGCCCAGCGTGTAGGAGGCCCTCACAGCAGTCACAGTATTCCAGGGGTCCATCTTCAGGCAGAGATCATCAGGAGACGCTGTCCAAACGAGTTACCGCAGCACTGCAAAATGCTCAGGTTATATTGCAATCAAAGTATCGGTGTTAGGAACCGGAAAGCAACAATTCAAACAAGAGCACGTCTTACTGAGCAGAGATCCACACAGATTAAAGCATCTATCAAAAGCGGATATCCATTAATTGCATAAAATCCAGATTTGAGGTTAGGAGAAACAATTGCATGTTGGCGTCGTTTAACAATCAAGTGGAGGTTTTGCCTGCAAACAAAAGATAGATTAATGCAGTCGAAGGCGCCAGAATTCAAAAATTACCTTATCGAATGCTCATAAAATTCCTTTTGTTAAATTTAAATCACAAAACGCGAACCGCAACAGATAAACCGATTTATGTAGGATTTTGACAGCATAGCAAAGTAGCGGCTGCGCGATTGAAGTAAATTTACAGCCCAGTGGCGTATCACACGAATTTTAACATTAAGAAACCGGGGAACCCAACTTTGAGGAATGAGTTTTTCTTGTCTACCGAGCTAGCCTTCTGTAATATTAAATTGCAGAAGAATGAAATACATTACCTTTACATGACAATATATATATATGGATATGGTCTTAAAATGGGAAAGCATTTTAAAAATAAAATAATAAACATGCAGCTTAATTATGATGCACATAAAAGGATATTGATTAGAGTAACTCCGTTTTATCATTAGAATTTCTATTTCCTATAATGGTATTTGCAAGTCAATAGCAAATAGTCAATTTGTGGTTGCGAATGTAATTCAAATTAATTGAAGTTTATTCTGTTAGTCAGGCTTTATCTGAAATAAGTAAATATTATCGCAAAAGATAAAACAAAAATGTATTTCTTACATATTTGTTGTATAAAAGGGTTAATACTCGTAGCATCATATACTTGGAGACAGGCACAATTGAGGACTGTTAACATAAAAAATATGCTTGATGGCAAATAACAAAATGTCATACAGTTTAAAAAGTAGGAATCTATATTCTCGATTTGAATAATCAAGGTTTTTGGCGGGTATTTTAAAAATAAGATGAACAAAAGTGTGTGTAAAATTTAGTAATTTGAGTGACACCAGTCAAAAATTCAAACAGAATTAAATATTCAATTTTACAAGCAATAATACTGGTATATACAATTATTAATTCTAATACAAATAAGTAGTGCGTTAAAGAAATTAGTGTAAAATTCAGAAAGAGTAAATGCGTGCATAAAGCCTGGTCTAAAAAGATTGCTGAGTACAGAACGAAATGGAACATGATATAGCTGATGCAGATTTAAATTGGATTGGGAACATCAGAACATAATTAGAGCTCGAAGAAAGAAGACATTGTCAAGTAAGTGTAAAGAAATTTCAATTAAAAAACATACCTGAAGCTGAAAATAGTAGTAATAATAAAAATTAACCTCGTACCTAAAATTACAAAATTGATTTCAAACAAACAACAAAAATATTAACATCTAATAAATTTAATAACAAAAACATTCAATAAATGAAACATTAATTATTAAATAATTAAATAACTAAGCATACAGTATAACTAGCAGAAAATGGAATATATTGCAATGACTTCACGTTTCTGTACCATAAGTATTTAATTCAATTGCCCTGCTCTGCTAGCTGTGAGTATTTATTTCTTATTTAAAAATTAATTTCAAATGATTTCTCTTTTAAAAATAATTATTACCATGAAAACTCAATCATCAGGGTTAGGTTCTTTTATCTAGTTGTCTTATATTTTAATTGTCATATTTAGAATCAATTTCAATTGTCAAATGACCTTAAATGTCACTTATCTTGAATGAATTCAAAATAATTCTTCTACTTGTAATCAGATACGACCAACGTACACTGTTTTCAATATTATTATGATGTATGACTTTCTCTATCTTTTATAGTAAGTAATAACTCTTTTAATTATTGCAAGTAATAAATATTGTTCATCTACTTCATTTTTATTCTAGACTAAACTACTAACCAACCTTATTGACTCTACTAATTGCACATCCAGCAACACAGATCTCCTTGTACAACTAGTCACCACACGAACACGTCCAACTGCAATTAACTGTCAAACCAATTTACAGCCATTAAATCCTCCAGAAAATATCCAAATATTTGAAGAATCCAACCTCCTTTTACCAAGACTGCACCTATCTTCTTTTATATTACTCCTTCACAACGCTCTTCTGCCAGTAAACTATCCTTGATGTACTCCAACTAATATTACTTCTTTTCAGGTTTAATTGTCACGATGATCTGTCCTCTGCATGAAAATGAAATATCCAAATACCACCAATCACTCAGAATGATTCCCAGGAAGATACATCAGTCCTTCATCACAGCTCCTACACTTGCAGTAATCCACACCAGTCAAATCCTTTTCACTCCTTCCCATACACTGTATCAGTTCCAATAAAGCAGCTCAATCCAAATCTATTCAAATACTGTAGTTTTCTGGTTATTTCTATCTAATTAACTGTATTGCACAATCTCTTTACCGATTATGTACTTGTATTACTTCAAAATTACTTTCTCATATTTTTGTAACACGTAGATTTGTTAAAAGCCCTGTTATTTGTATACCACCAAAATATTTATACAAATAAGGAATAATTTAAAATTTTTTATTATATCAAAAAGGAGTTTTCAAAATTCTGTATACATTTTATGAGTTTGTTATTCTTAATCCCAAAACAACTCCCCTAACTACCGTATTTTCATTATTGATGCTTACTATATTAAAATATACATTTGATACCTACATACTTTGTTATCTTTTAATATTTTAATTTGGTCTATCGTATCTGATATCAGTAGTAAATAACTTCTATCTTTTTAACATCTTACTTTATACATTAAAATATATGAAATTTATTCTTTCTAGTCTCATTTCTTAAAATATAATCTCTATTTAAAATTTAATTCAAATAACCTTTTATATTCTAAACTTTTGCAAAGACTGACTACAATGCTTTACCAAATTCTTTTATCGTATTAATTATCAAACTATATCCACTCTTATGATATCATAACAATATATATACCTATATACAGTGTGTTTCACTTTTCATGGGGACGGTCATGTATCACAGAAAGTACCCAACCAATTTTGTTCAAATTTGCAAGAATTGTATTTACCCTTAGTGCCACCCTGGACACAAAGACACATCAGAATGGGTCCATAGACGTCCGTCTTAGGACGAAAAAGAGGGGCTATTTTTTCACAAAGTAATATTAGCGATTTTTCCGGCCAAATTTTTTAACATAATCTTAATCCGCGCCTTCGAAAACCCTTGTGGCCAAATTTTCATGCAAAAAATCCTATGCGTTAGAAAGATATTAAAACGCAAACTTGAAAAATACTGTTCATTTGTTTCGTAATTTTTCTAATAATAGCTGAGTTTTAAACATTACTTTAACTGTTTTCGTTTTTCTAAAGTGTGGCTATAACAAACACATAAAGTTTTTTCATTGTTGTTAAATAATTTACTTGGAATTAGAATAAGAAATGTTATACACTTTATTCCCTTTTGATCAAGTAGCTTTGGTAGTCGGTTTTTAAGAAAACAAATGAGCATGGCAGTACCTTATGTGTCCTTGTGTCCTGGGTGGCACTAAGGGTTTATACATTTCTTGCAGATTTGAATAAAATTGCTTGGGTACTTTCTGTGATACCTGACCGTCCCCATGAAAAGTGAAACACACTGTATATATTGCCGTGATACCCCTTAAATTTACACCCCCCTTTTTTATTTTTAATCGCTAATTACGTAATTGCTTATTAAGCCCTCGCACAAAAGGGGATGCCTAAGTGAAATTTTACACCTTACCTGTACTTTTAATTTTAGCTTACGAAGCACAGCCTTGGGATACCACAAACAGCTCTTATTTGTTTACTAACGAATCTGCATGTGACTCAAATTGAAATGCAATAATCTCAGGGTTATAGAAATTTATTCAGATTAATTTATTTCGCGCGTTCCTAGGGTTTGATGGTCAAAGAGACGATTGCTTTAATTTAATATTATCCTCAAATCAATCCTTACACTTTTATAACGGCAATAAACCAAAACTTTCGGGCAATTCATGCAGCAACAATACTTCACGGAACTTTACCAAATGCGAAATACGGTCCTGGACTCCCTGCTGTGCGCCTGCGCGAATCCAACTTCCTACGGCCGTGGTGTCAATCAACAGGTGCCAGGTGCGGGTCGGAAACGGTGTGGTGCTTCTTTAGTGTTCCTCTCGTGTTATGCTGTCCACCTAAGGATCGTAGACGCTTGTATGACGAGGTAAGCTGACTTAATTTTTCTCACGTAGAAATCAAACAACACTTAGAAAAAACACTCGTTTTATTTTCAACGCTAATCTTGACAAATAACGTGATACAAATTCATCGGCTTATCACAGAACAACCAGCATATCAGCAGATAAGCTAAGCGAAGCGAAGTCCCTTCTCCAGGGCGCGAAAAGGCTTATATACAAGGGTTGAAAAACCCCCCATACTCGGGCTAATCCTTTCTAATTGGATCGTAACATGCCACATGGCGCAAATTTCGGTTATGTCAATTAGGTTCAGTTTTGCGTCAAATGGCCGTTACAAACACGTCTAAATTGGCGGGAAATTTTGACAAAGATTCGTTACTGTCTGGATCTTGAAATATTGCTTGTCACCTAGAATATATGGCAGGAAATAGCCCCCATTAACAAATGCTGTATCTATTGTGTAATTTCGCGGCTTTTTTTTTATGCACGCCACGCTCACAAAAATAGAGCGGGAAAAATGAACCTAGTAACTAATTAAATACAAACTTAAATCTATCCATTTAGCTAATTTAATTATATGTACAGGTCGCTCTAATTAATATGCACCCTTGGCACACTTTTCTGGACCATATCTTGTTGGAGGACCACTGACACACACCCCGTTTCGGATGCGTTTGGATTGCTGACGATCCATGCACCTGGTGATTACGTTATCTTGCTTTGGAGGAACGCTGTCTGCAACGACATCCCGGCCTCATTTGTCCTTGGCGTTGAGATCCCAATTTAACCCAGGTGTGATTAGTTTTTGTTGATGTTTCCAGCTATTACACGTGGCTATTGTTAATTCAGGAGAATTCGCCCTTGATTGGAACTGCTCCATGTCCTCCGGTGGCCTGTGGTCTGCATCCGAGCGTTCGCAACCAGCTGCTCGAGTCGTCCAGCTTCCCTGCCTGCTATAGTGCCTGGAACCTGTGCAGGTGGTCCTTCCAGTTTGATGTTGACGTGGGATTACCGCGCACACATACACTGCATTACCCGTTAACCGGAAATACACTTGTCGCACTATATCACAGGTGTTTCGCACCTCCTGCGTGCACTTGCCCATTTATAATTTTGGTGTAGTCGAATGCTCGTTTAATGGATTGATTTGAGACTATATTTGCATTATTGTGTATTAGTTAATGACAATCTAACCCTTTGGCCTTGCTAAGAACTATTAAATTGTATTTGTTTATGACCACTGACGTTTAAATTACTGTTATAATCCTTTCACATGGAGTCACATGCCAGCAGTGTTTATATTCATTATTTAATTTGAAACATATCGTTTTAACCTAGTACTATTTGCTAACAAAGTTAAAATGTTTGACCTTAAAAGGCTGTAGTGATTCGTGACCTGTAAATAACACAGCAATATATATATATATATATATATATATATATATATATATATATATATATATATATATATATATGTTATTTCTTGACTGGGATAGGGGTTGGAAAAACTCCAATCTCAGTGCTACGCACAGGTACCAAGCTTTAATGGTTAGATTGAAATAAAACCACTTGTATGTTTCGCCTGACGTTTAGTTTATATTTAAAACATTATCAAAGGCTATGGACAAAAATTTACAATAAGCAACGTTGTTATAAAAGTTATTGAAAGTGAAAGTCTTACCTAACACCTTGTGGACCAAAACACATGTTTTTTAAAAGCCAGAGCTCGAGATGCAGTTGCAAGATATACTTTAATAATAATTAATACTTTGCTCCAGTTAGTTAGGGATATTTTGGTAGGATTAGTAAATATTTTGCCGACATTAAAAGCTTGCACGAAAGTATACGGTGAATTACTTACGAAATTTATTTTTCTACAGTATCTTCAATATTTTTAATGACCTTTGTTCCAAAACTGCGCCAGCGTGGCTCGGTGGTCAGAGCATTGGACTGCGGCGCGGAAGTCTGGAGTTCAAATCCCAGATCGATGCCTGGCGGGCGGCCTACCCAGTCGTTTTAAATAATTGGGGACCTGCGTTCGAAAGCACAAGGGGTGATAATGCAGTTGTCTAATGCGTGATGCTGACCACATCACCACGTGTCATGAATTTGACATGCGACAGCCGGGTGTGATAGCGAGGATACGGAAGCTCTGACCTTCCGCCTTGCAGACCAAGCTTCTTCATGGGGTGTTGTGCCTCACCATTATTTTTGTTCCAAAACTATTCATAATTTTGATTGAAATTTGTGAAATACAATGACAGCAGTGTGGTCGTGTTTCACATTTCGCCAGTGACTTTACTGGAGCAAGCTAACTCCTGCGCGGTTTTTTTATCGAATTATTGCACACTGTGAACGATTCTATTAAGTTATTGCGGTTTTGATCGGCTTATATGATTGCTACACGTGCGAAGAAAATAATTATTATATCCAAAATGCAAAATTTTTATGGGATATTTTTACTACGCAACGAAAACCTTCGTAAATGTGGTCAAATATAAATTAATCTCAAAGAAAAGTACAAAAATAAAGCGTGGGATTTTATTTAATAATAATTTATATTGTGATGTAGTAATATATTGATTTTTAAATTGAATTCGTTAATATGTTGCCAATATTAAAATCTTACACAGGATGTACGGCTGATTACTTAAAGAATGAAATTGCGTACACTATCGTCAATAATTTTAATAATTTTTGTTTAAAAACTACTCATTACTTTATTTACAATTTGGAAAGTAAAAGTTAATTTGTATTTATCTAGTTTTGTTTGTTGTCTTGGCTGGAGTGTTCATGTTAAATTTCACCTGTGGCCTTACGGGAGCAAGCTAATCACTTCGAGGTTCTTTTATCGAATTATTGCACACTGAATTTATTGTTTCATCGTTGGCGCCTAAATTCCAGATAACAAACTGCAAGGCTGGCTCATTTATGCTCTCTTAGTAATAGTGGCATTATGGTATACAAATAAGTACTTTTTATGTTGGTTTCTTTCTTACGTATGCATTCTGTTTGTTTTTGTTCAAGCTTTCGCATTGCCGTTATATTTAATTATGGGCCAATCGGTATAATGAATAAAGCTTTATGCCATGTTTTTAAAATGAAATTACATAAGAGTTGCCCATGGAAAGCAAAACTAATGTCAACAGGAAGCTGTAGAGACAGCAAACTTTAGAAATTTTGAAATAAACTAGTAACAACTAGGATTGAGCAACACCTTCCATATGTGATTGATTTCACTTGGCACAGTAACAATCTACTTACCTCGTACATTACGTGACTGATGAACTGCTAACTCACTTTTAAGAAAAAATGTTATCATTTGTGTAATTAATACCACCCCCAAACAGACCCAAACAGCTAAAAATCATAAATTGGAGACTCATTTTCTATGAAAATACCTGTCATAATATGTGCATTTTAACACGTTTATTTAGTGTTTAAACAGTGCTCGTTCAGAATAAGTTATTGTGTTGAAAAAATCTGTAAAGGGCTTTATTCAGAACTCTCGCAAGTGGACGTTGTCACAGTAAATAATTTTAAAAATCGAAGAAAACTAAGGGTAAAAATGCATTCACGTTTCTAATAATACTGAAATAATAAAAGAAAACACTTGATAATCCAAATAACATCAATTTTCAAATTAAAAGAAAAACTACCGGCAGTCGATTCGAACGGCAGCGGCTGCGAATGCTATTCCAATATTTGGAAGGATATTGCAAGCACATTTCCCGTTCCATGCATGTGCCATGGTGTACTCCTAGCGTCCTTGCGTGGAGCTGTCTTAAATAGAATGCTTTTTTCGTTTACCCCTTTTTCTGTTTTGCAACATTTATTCTGCATCTCTTGGGCATCACTTTCGTCAACGGTAAAGCCTGAGGTATGTGAAAATTGCTACTTTGATGTATTTTTCAGTTAAAACCAAACTAAACAAGATTTTATATTTTAAGGTGTTCTGTACATATTTCTCCGAAATTTTCTCGATTTCATTCCAGGTAGACATATAATCTGCATGCACAATATCGCCTTCCTCGTTCCTAGTTTTTGAGCTATACAGCCAACAGAATGACAGACAGACGGAATTGAGAAAACTGTTTTTTCGTCATCTAGGAACCCTTCGTGTTTTAGATGAGGGCAGTAAAAATCTCAAATAAATATACAGCAAGTAAGATAAAATGAGCGCTCTCGTATGTTGCAATATGTTTCTTAGCTAGAAGTCAACATAATCGATTTTAACAGTACCTAGGTTAAGGGTTCAGCTAACCCAAAATTATAATATGTAGTAATAATGCTGTATTTGCTTATAAAAAATCAGTTTCGAAATTGCAAATTTTATTAAAACCATTATTTTCTGCAAATCAATAAAAATGAAACACGATCTTTTATTACTGATTGTAAAAATTCTATTTAATTTTTTTTCAAAACTACTCCCAAAAACCTTTTTTGAGAAAACTTATAGACAATTACGTAATTTATAACACTTTTTTATAACTATTTATATAAGAAGTACATGATTATTTGACGTGTTTCTTTTATAACCGAGCGAGGTCTGTAAAGGGGACGAGTCATAAAGTCATATTATGTACGAGTTGTATACAAAGCTTTATATTGCTAGAGTTCTCTGTGTATTAAGTTCTGAGTGCGAATTATTATGGTAACTAACAATTGCAATTGTTGTGCCTCTACATTTGAGGCTCATCTTCTTGTTAAATGCTGTGTCTGCTTGAAAGATTTTGGAAATGCATGTGTTAATTTATCATCAACTGAAACCAGGGTTATAAATTCAAAAAAGGTTTCCTGGACATGCGAAACCTGTAAAGGCGTAGGGAACGATTTAAATTCACTTAAAGCGGTGATTTTAGAACTACAACGTGAAATTCAAGATCTTAAACTCCAAAGATCGGAAGATAACCAGAAGTCGAGCGACGATGCTTTCGAGGAAATGCTGCAAGAATGGGAAAATCGTCAAATTCGTAAGAAAAATTTGATTATTTTTGGAATTGCCGAACAATCTTCAAATCTTAGTAAAGAGGAAAAAATTGTAGCTGATAAACAGCAAGTATCTAAAATATTAAATGTTTTAGAACCGCAGTTTAAAATTGAAGCGTTACGCCCTATGCGCTTGGGAAATGCAACGCTGAGTAATAATCGTCCTCGACCAGTTAAGCTCACCTTTACTTCTGAAAAGTTTGTGCATGAGTTCATTAAAAACGCAAATCGGTTAAAAACTAATCACAACTTCAAAGATATTTCGATTGCATTTGACCGAACTCCTAAGCAAATAGAATATTATAAAAAAGTTAAGCAGCAGCTACTTGCTAGGAAAGATGCTGGCGATTCTACTTGTAAAATAAAATACGTAAATGGTGTTCCGAAAATTATTTCTTTAAACTAAATGTGCCCAACAGCATCTGCCTATGCTATTATCAAAACGTTCGTGGCCTTAGAAGCAAAGTTCAAGAAGTTTTTGCAAGTGTAAATTTGTGTGAATTTAATTTGATAGCATTGTCTGAAACATGGCTAAATGACAGCATATTAAGTAGTGAACTGTTTCCAGATGCTTACAAAGTATATCGATGCGATCGGAAATATAATTTATCTAATCAGTCCAGGGGTGGAGGTGTTTTATTAGCATGTAAGAACAATATCTGTTCTGAAATTATTGACTTGACAGTATTTTCAGAAATTTCCGCATATATTGAAATTGTTGGTTGTAAATTGTTATTTAAATCACGTACCATGTATGCATTTGTTATTTATATTTCGCCATTTGTTTCTTATGCAGACTATGAAGCATTTCTTGAAAAATTTGAATATTTACCATGTTTAGATAGTGGTGATATATTAATAATTGGTGATTTCAATGTGCCTTGTTTTATTCAAGATAGTACTGAAAAAAAATCTCTACTTCTGAAGAATTTCGAGAAGTTATTTAATTTTTCACAAAAAAATCAAATATATAACCATGATAATCGTCTGTTAGATTTAGTATTTACAAATTTTGATTGCGAAATTATTAATGAAACCGTTCCACTGGTTACAGAAGATATGTACCACCCCGCTCTTATAATCTCTTTCAATTACTCAAACAAATTTACAGATTTCTCTAATACTTCGCCGAGCAAATCGTATAACTTCAACAAAGCCGATTTTCCATCACTATATAACAGCTTACTGCAAGCTGATTGGTCGTTTCTGTTAAATATAAAGGATTGTGACACAGCCCTTTCTCTTTTTTATTCTAAATTATACTCTATATTCGATGAGAGTGTTCCTGCATTTAAAATCTATAAACGAAAATATCCCAAATGGTTTACATCTGAAATTATTGCAAATATTAAATTAAAATCAAAATTGTTTAGAAAATTTAAAAAACTGAAACGACATAGTGACCAAGAAAACTTTAAACAACTACGATCTATTATTAAAATACAAATTGATGCAGCTTATAAATCGTATATTCATAGTGTAGAATCATCAGTCACATCTGATTGTCGCAGCTTTTGGTCATTTATGGATTCTAAAAGGAAACAATCTAGGATACCCGGCATTATGCATCACAGTGAACTCGAAGTTAGATCTCCTAAAGAAATAGTCGATGCTTTTGCAAACTTTTTTAGTAGTGTATATGTAAACCGTTCTATTGACCCTTCTGTAAAAACGTCTCCCATTATCGATCAGTTCTTACCTATTTCTATGAGAAATATTACCGAGGATGAAATTATAAAGGCCGCTAAAAAGCTGAAAAGCAGTACGTCTTCTGGTTTAGATTTAGTTCCATCTTTTGTCGTTCGAGACTGCATAAATGTATTTGCGACTCCACTGTGTCTTATTTTTAACGCAGCCTTGCGAACTGGATCTTTCCCGACTATGTGGAAAAGAGCAAGAATATGCCCAATATTTAAAAGTGGTAATCCAGCAGAAGTTTCCAATTATCGTCCAGTATCAGTATTGTCAAATTTTTCAAAGATATTTGAAATTGTTATTTATAACCGTATATTCCCTTTTGTTCAAAACCAGTTATCTCTTCATCAGCATGGTTTCATTCCAAAGCGGTCAACTATTTCTAACTTAACGATCTTAACGCAATATCTGTCTGAGGTTATGGATCAGCGTGGGCAGGTTGATGTTATATATACTGACATGTCTAAAGCTTTTGATCGAGTAGATCACTCCGTCCTACTTAACAAGTTGAGATTATTTGGGTTTGATGAACTTTTAACATCTTTCTTTGATTCATATCTATCAAATAGGGAACAAATTGTTTCATATAAAGGGGTTTGTTCCTATACATACTTCGCTTCTTCTGGGGTTCCTCAAGGCTCAAATCTGGGACCACTACTTTTTCTACTATTCGTTAATGACCTGTGTAGTGTAATTCGATGTAATAAACTTTCTTATGCAGACGATCTAAAAATATTTTGTAACATATCCAGTCTTGATGATTGTCTCTTGCTACAAGATGATCTTAACCGAATACAGGAATGGTGCATTTTAAACCGGTTACACTTAAACATTTCCAAATGCAAAGTTGTCTCATTTACTAGGAAAGAGTCATATATAGAATATCATTACAATGTAGATGAAGCTATTGAGAGATGTTCCGCTATCAAAGATTTGGGCATATTGTTTGATAACAAACTAACATTTCATCAACACATAAACTTGAAGGTGGCAGAAAGCTTGAAAATGTATGGTTTTATTATAAGAAATTGCAGAGACTTTAATAATCTTCATGCATTGAAAATTCTTTATTTTTCTTATGTAAGATCTAAGTTGGAGTACGGAGCTGTAATTTGGAATCCTCATTACATTAGTTACTCACTTATAATTGAGCGTGTTCAGAAAAAGTTTTTAAAATTTCTTAGTTTTAAAGCTAACGGTATTTATCCACAGACAGACATAAACTATAATCAATTACTGAATACCTTTGAGTTCAACAGTCTTGCCTGTAGAAGAGTATGTGCGTTGTTAAGCTTCTTACACAATCTTTGTAACAACAATATTGACTGCTCAGATTTGGTAACTCAGTTGAGAATAATAGTACCACGTTTTGAGTCGCGACAAGGTGTTACCTTTTATTGTCCAATTCCTAAAACTAATTTATTAATTAAATCTCCATTCTACTCCATGGCTAAACATTTTAATAAGATCAGTAACCACACTGACATATTTAATAGTTCTTTATCTGAACTAATGAGTTTATGTAAAATTTACTTTGGCAATTGATTTTGATTTTAATGTAGATGCGTTATAAATACACTTTATTACTGTGTTTGTTTATTTGTTTATTTTTTTATTTTTCTTTTATTGAGGTAGATTAGTTTACGGTGTAATCATTGTTGGCGTATTAGAGTATTATATATATAGTCATTTATAATTTGTTTTTTATGTTAGTTATCTATGCATATATATATATGTATTTGTATTACTTTGTCCTATTATTGGGATATCCTGTTGGGCAAATAAAGCTTTATTATTATTATTATTATTATTATTATTATTTATTATTATATTCACTTCTAAAATCCCTTGGAGAGTGGCGGAACCCCGTAAGCCCCCTTGGAGAGAGCCGGTGCCCCGAGAGCCCCTTTGGAGAGGGGCGAAGCTTCCATGGCCCCCTTGGAGAGAGGCCGAGCCCCGAGGGACCTTTTGGAGAGAGGCGGAGCCCCGAGGGCCCCCTTGGTGAGGATCGGCGTTCCGAGGGCTTCCTTGGGGAAGGGCGGAGCCCCCGGAGCCCTGAGGATCCCCTTGGAGAGGGGCGGAATCGATCTCCGAGGGCCCCCTTGGAGAGGGGCGGTGCATCGAGGGCCCCTTGAAGAGGGTTTGGAGCTCAGTGAGCCTCCTTGGTGAGGGGCGGATCCCCTTGGAGGCAGGGGAGGCGGGGGAGGAGTGTGTAACAGAACGGAATGCGCCAACGTAATAGACCTAAAAATGGTGGTAAATTGAATAGAATAGACCGCGCAATAGCGCGCGCCGCCCCGTTTATTACAAATAATCCACGAGAGAAAAGAGGAGCCCTCGAGGTTGCCAGGCCAAAAGGTGTGATTTTTCGGGTGAATTATTACCAATATACAAAATTTCATCCATCGCAGTAAATATCTAAAAACAAATTTTTTATTCACAACCGTGAAAAGTCATAGTGACAAATTGGAAAGTAGCGAGAGGCCAAATACATTTATAATTAGAGTCGCGACGTAAATGATTCAAGTGTGGATAATAATAACTTGATCGTCGTGTACAAAGCAAAATTTTATTCAATTCTTATAATTACATTGATCAATAAATATCTTAAAAAACCTACATTTTGCATTGACAGCCATGAAAAGCCATAGTGACAATTTGGAAAGGGATTCATGTTATACGTTTGGCATTATTGAAGTGTATTGTCAGTCTATGTCAAATTCGAAGTTAGCAGTGAATGCCCTGGCTTTTATTTCACTAGTGGGTTATGGTTTAACTCAGTAGTCAGTTATGGGATACTTTAGAGGTCTAAAATCGATCAAGTGATAGTCTTATAACTAGGAGGTGTTGGATAGTACTAGTAATATAAGGTAACGTACATTTATAGGGCTAGAAAAATAATATAGGTAAACTTTATTTTACTAGTACTATATAGAGCTACCTTATTGCCGAGAAACTGTGTCATAAGCTGTACCTTATAATACTTGTACATAAAACATTTTATTCTCATTAATTTTAGGCCGTTTTTAAAAAATTAGGTTTTGCGATTCTTTCAAAATCTATCCTTCTCTCAAAACACCTTTTAAACAAAAGCTGTAGATAATTATATAATATACAATTTTGTTTCAAAAATCGTGTTTTCATACCACAGCTATAAAAAATTTGAGAACATTTTGTAAAAATATTATTTTACGCCTTTTTCAAAAAAACTTTTTCAACCAAAAGTGATCGATATTTGTATAATATAGGCTGTTGTTTTAAGGAATTTTGTTTTAATCCAGCAATTATAAAAATTTTTAGCACAATATTGTTATCAGAAATTATAAAAATTTTGTGGAAACGGAAAAATGCTTGACTAAAGTACCACTTTTGTTAGGCTGAATTTATCAAATATTCACTGTAATATTCGAAACTATATTAAAAATGCAGATATATTTTCAAGCCAATCTTCTTTACCCTATGTGCTGTAGAGACGATAAAAACTGTTTCACAGACAGACATCACCTCGCACGCCACTTCTTCTGAATCAGAAGAGACGAAAACGGATATTTCCGCAAAAATCTCGAGTTCGATATTTTTTATGATTACTATAAAAAGTAATTATTTTTATTTACTCCGTATTAAGCCGGGCACCATAGCTCAGTGGTAAGCATTCTAGCTACTGATCTAAGGGTCGAGAGCTCGATCTCCAATCCCGGTGAGGTTTTTAAAAATAAAAAATGCGGATAAAACCCTCTGCAGAATGCCATTATTCGGAAGAGATGTAATGCCGTGAATCCCATGCTACTATGATGTGTAGCATCTAAAAGATCCCTTGCTAAGGTTGGAACTCCTTAGTCTCAGCAAAATTCTAAGTAAGACTAAGGTACCTGGTACTCTGCATGCCTAGACCTTGTTCATGGGGTTGGCAAAAAGAGCCTATAAAGGCCGACTTGCTAGACATAAGTCTCCCCAAAAATACTATTACTACTACACCGTATTAATGTTTTATATAGGTATGTGTATGAATACGTTTTCAAGCCCATTATGTATATTTATTATATATATATATATCAATTCCTTGTGAAGCCCAACAGCGTTGTGACATGTCGGACTTAATAACGAGCGTTTACATATTTTTATATACTGTATATAGAACATTCCAAAAGCGCCCCCTACACTCGATATTGCAGAACTACTCCATGTATATCGACCATACTACCGGTAATTACTGAGCCCACCGCAAAAATTTGTGTAGTGCCTCGTTGAGGTATTTCTAACCAATTGGTGATGATATACACTGGGGTACGTTGTTGAGCCAAACGCGGGCTCATCAGCGTTGAAAATGGCTTCGCAAGGTACTGTTCATTTTCGGATCTCGCCTTGCTTAGCGTGTATATGAAGTCTAGTGATCACATCTGTAACATAGAATTCTTTATTTACATTTTTAAGGCGGATTTCGTTTTGGAGATTTTATACACCCATAGTTCACAAAAGGCCACACAGAATGCGCTTCTGAGTCGAGTGTATATACAGACAGTTCGATGTGGTTATAACCGAAACGAGATCCGAAGATTTGGCAACGTAGCGGAGCTTGTCTTTCTAACTAAAATTATAATAGAGAGTCATACCTACATATGTATAATACAGAAGCCACGGTATTGTTAATACTGTACTAAAGTGTAAGGGCGATTTTATCTATTTATGTTTTTATGCGGTTTTCCCGTAAACGGCGAAAGGAACTTATATCTGTAAACAGTATAGTCAAGGGTAATACCACAAGTAGTGGATATATTGTGGATAAATATTTTGTTGTTTTTTTGTAAATTATTGTGTTTCAATTTTACGATACAAAATCACATTGAAAATGTCACGAGCCGAAGGCTACATTTATATGTGATTTTGTTGAGTGAAATTTGCAATAATTTCTATGGAAATGGCAAAATATTAAAAAATAGATATCCACTTCGAGTAGTATTTGGGACGACTATTTAACAATATTAATACATAACGGCTAACTTTATTGAAAAATAATCCAACAATTAATGTAATTATTCATTCTCAATTAAATTCAGCGGAATACTTCCAAAACACATTGTAAAATTTTCAACGCAAGCCAAAATTTGTTCACACAGTTTGTTGGTGTTTAGTTTTACGTAACCTAGCGATACCACTAAAGATAGAATATCTTTGCAAAGCGATATTTCGCAACAATGCTATTTAGTTTTTGAGTAGGTACATTGTTTTGCGAATATTTTGCATGGTGGCTAATATTCAGTGATATACTGCTGTTATGGGTTGAAAAAAGCAAATGTTTGCAACATGATTGGCTTATATGTTATAGTGTTGACTAGTCAGTTATAGTTATATTCTTACTGTCACTCGAAATAAGAATATAAATAAAAAAATTATTTAGACGACTTTAGGCGTCGCGACGCTACAAATGTTTTTCCAGCAACATACCACTTTTATTTCATCCTTCCAAAGATCTTATATTTTAGTGTTTTAGCTAAATTCCAATTTCATTGATATTTATATTTTAAAAAGTTACGATCTAATATTAAAGATTTCCTTTATTTCTAATTTCTTCAAGATGTTTAATAGTAGGTCGTGTTTTTGTCGAATAAAGCCAAAGTAAACCTTCTTCTATAAAACATATTGTGTCAGTTATTCGATTATCTTTCATTTTTAATCTACATTTCCTAAGAAATTACCGATTTATATTTTTTTGTTTACATTAGTAAAATTTTGGGTAAACAGTTTCGAAAAAAAAATCTGTTGCCAATATTTTCAAAATATCAATTTCTTCAAGCGCCTATCCTTGAAAATCGGCTCCCCCTCCTTTATCCATTATTAGTAACAATTTAGTTATTTTAGTCGTCTAATAGACGTCCTACGGCAGCCTACATGGGTAATCATATCTTTACTTGCACAGATCTTATAAATTACACTCACAAAAGAAACGGCGCATATATATATATATATATTTAATTTAGGCGTATCCGATTTAATTTTAGGGAATGGGAAAGTTCATACAATTATATTTTAGTATACACACGCAGTTCGACATTTGTGGGAGTTTGCTTTCCCAAATAAAAAATTCTAACCAATAATGACACCGCTCACTAAATTCACATCAGGTACAGCGCCGTTTTTTGTAACTGGGTGTAGAATATACTTACAGGGTAGATCACGAAGTCAGATTATTACACAAAGAGGTGATAAACCGAACCTTACCTAGAACTCTTCGTGTGTCTTCTTTCTGTGTCCCATGAAAGATGCCATCTGTCCCTTTTCTGTTTCATTCAAAATTTAGCGCTTGCAAAATTGTAGCTATATGTTTCCTGAGGCTTGAAGATGTCAGTGTTTTAGATTTTCAGCGCCACAGCTTGCTGTATACTTACGGAGAACTAATGACCCATGCATCCATTTGTATTTACTACCAATTAAAGCGAAAAGTAATGGATATTCTTTTGGAATTAATTGCTTTTTTTCTCTGATAGTTAAAAGCGCGCCTACATAGATTTCAACATTTTTTGCAACAAGACTGGGATGGATTTGCTACCTTTTCCAATAGTTATAATTCTCTTAAAATGCGCCGATAGCATTTTTTCCGACTCAGATAATACGTTCAAACCTTTTCTTGATTTCTGCTGTTCGGGGTTTGTATGTAGGAATCGAATTTTATGTATTGCACCGACTCTTTTTCGATTCAATAAAATAGTCAAAACAAGAGCAGTTTCCGTCAATTTAAAAAAAAAATGCCTAACCGATATCTAACATTTTCTTCAGCAAAGACAACAGCATATTTTCGAACTTTAATAACATCACTTGTTATTGGTAGGGTTTGAGATTTTTCAACACTAAACTGTTCATGTCAAATTTCCATTTTTCATCTACCAATATTAAGCGATTCGTCATAATCAATGACTGGCAAAACAGGATCTTGCTATAATAATAGTGCTAGACACGCAGACAATAAAATTCTTATCACGTGCAAAGCTAAAGAAGGTGCTTGGAAGGTTCTTAAAGTAGTATCATAACCAGAAATTATTTGTTGCATGGACAAACTTTTTGTAATGTTTTGTGTTTATTGCTTCTAGCATTGTGTTTACGCCATAAATATCTTGAAGGTGAACAAGTAGTCTACCGAGTTCTCGTATTTTATTGGAAACTGCCTGCATTCTGAATATGGGGTCTTATGTGTATTCGCAAATAATTTTTTTAACGCATCGACCACGAAGGGTCATTAGCGTGTTCTTTATTTTTACAGTTAAATCAAAAATAAGTAATATAAACAACAGATGATACATCAGTCGGTACATATCTATCTCATTTAGAAAATTAATAACATTAGTTACTGTAAAAGATGTGGCCCAAATTATTTGGAACTTAGCACCTTTTATGTTTGTTTTAAAACCAGTTTAGCTTTATTTGATAGGAGATGGAGTTTATTTTGTTGTTAAGAGATAGGGAGAAGTAGCTAGGCCTGGCTACCTCGTTATGAACAATTTTAGCCTGTTTTCAACTCCATCAATGAATATACACAATCGTGGTTAAAGGTATATTACAGCGTATATATACAGAAAATGTATGCCATGTTTTTATGGCCTAATATTGAAATCACAATCATACATGTTTAAATTAACGTAATTCTGAATGCTAGAGTTTGTTATGTTAACCCACTAGCATTGCGGAATTGCTGCGTTGTGCTTTCTGCATACGATATATTAAAAGTGCAACGTCTGTTTGTAAACACGGAACTGCTGCTTGTTGCGTGTGTCGCTTACATTTAATTGTTATCACGACACGGAAACTTGACACATATATTATCTGGCGCAAGTTATGCAGTTTTTTGTGGCCTACTTGCGTGAACTTTTGTATTTACTGGATTACAGTTTATTTTACACTATTCACTAAAATCCCATGTTCAAATTAGTTTGAACAGTTACAGTTTCTAAGGAACCTGCTAGAGCTTCTTGCACTGTAGGTGGAATGTTGTGTTTTCTTCTTTCTTCGCAAATAATCTTCATTATATTAGCAAATAACACAAGAGAGCCTTTTTTGCCATTGAATGATGCTCTGTCCGCATGCATTTTCGAAACACCTAATCCTTTAATCTCAGTTTATCCAAAAAATGTTTTTGAGATGCTTTAAAGACTAATCGATTTTTCCCTAGACTAGCAACATTACATTTTTCGCTAGTATATGAATTGTGCGAGCAGATTTTAGAGTGCTTTTTCAGCGATTTCAAACGATATAGAACTTTGCAATACGGACATGGCATCAACTCTTGAGATTTTATGCTGTTTTTCTGTCTTTCTTCATATTTTGGTGTAGCTCTTTGAACTGGTCTAATTTTCTTTTCATCTAGCAGAGTAAAGTTTCCTTCCTTCCTTATAAGAATAATCATTTGTTTTCTCTTCTTATCACCTTCCATAAATAAAGTGATGCAATCCAAACGGGCCAACGTGGGTATTCTTGATTTAATAAATCACGTAGGTTATAAGCAACATTAGGTAAATTGAAATGTTGATAACTTTTTTTTATTATAAAAAGTAAGAGATATAAGTCAAAATTTTTTGCGGGAATTTAATTAGCATTAAAATGGGCAATTGTACTCCTAGTTTTCTTTTGTAATTTTTGAAATGAAAAAGTTACATAACGAAACTTTCCTAACCTGAATATTTAAATTTGTTTTTCCTGGTACTGAGTTTGTTTCTTTGTTTTGATGCTCATCTTCGCTTATTGCGTGTAACTAAAATTAAAAAAAAATATTTAGTGCTAAACTATTTGAAAATTATCGCATAGGTCCTAACAATTGTTACAGAAACACTTAATAAATTATAAAATTTTTCTGATTATACCTTCTGTTAATATTAATATGTGTTAAAATTACGCTATTGCGGAGTCTATGAAATATTTTTCTTTAATATTTAATATTTTTTATTAAAACTGTTAATATCACTAACTTACAGTGATATTCTGTAGAATCATCAGTTTTCTACTTGTATGTGTATTAATTTCATCGGTGGTTGATGCTGGGCTTTCAGTTTCACGAACCACTACTATACCCGGGTTTTCCAAGGGATTATAGATATCCTCTTGCATATTTATTTATTTATTTATTTATATTGCACTCAGCCAACAGCCTTTAGGCCAATTATAGGCGTCGCTGTGCATTTATGGGGATTTCCAACCCCACTAACGACTGTCATGATGTTATGACCGCCGGGACCAACTATTTCCGTGAAAGCCGTATCACGAGGCGCCGAGAGATGCAGCCGTAGAACTCCCATCCAAGTTCTGACCAGAGAGAGCGTTGCTTAACTCTGCTAATCGAACATGGACGCTTGTTCAAGCTATCAGATAGATTCAACATAAATCAATGAACAAAGAATAATTAAACAAATTTAGTTGTACCTCATACCGAATAGGTGATATGTATGGAATTTCTTCAATTTTTTTGACTGATACTCGCTAGTAGAATCAGATTCCTCATACTCATTAGGTTTCCAAGACGTCTACAAAATGCAATTTAACCCCGCTACTCACACGCATGCAAGCAGGACGAATTGGTTTGAACAGACCAAATCGACAGACTTGCATGTACGTGTTGTAGCAGAAGTCGTAGCTAGAGTTGGGTCAAAGGTTGGGCATGTAGGAAATCTGACAAAACCCAATTGCATACAGTCTTGTCTTAATGGTCATCAAAATAATAACTGCATGCATACATATTGTCAAATTTAGAATTTTTTTGGGAATTTATTAATATCTACAGGGGAAATTTAAAGAAAAGATGATACTAGTAACAAAAAATAAAATTTCTAGATTTAACGTCTGTTTGCCACGACGACCCATAGCGTTAGATTAATAATTTAGCAACTACAAACGCAATTAAGAAATAAATTAAAAACTACGCAAAACACATCACTTGTGGTTCAAGTCAGACCGGGTATTTTCCACTAATTGATTGTTATGTTATGTCTATGATGGGGTTCCACATGTTATCCTTTAAGTTACATTTGGCAACAGTGCAGGATCTCATCTTGCTCAATTTACGCCAATTTATGCACCATTGGATTTCAACTTGTGTAACTTTATTTATTGGATTTCGCGTTGTATAATTTTTAAATTAAAAATAAAAAATGTAAAATTTATTTCCCCTCTGTGGTAGTAAAGCTTAGAATGAACATTGGTAGATAAATTATGAAACACATATTTTGAAATATGCAATTTATATGAGGGATCTCAAGTTGTCCGGGTTTTATCCGGATCTCAACTTGGTTTAAAAACGTATATATATATATATATATATATATATATATATATATACATCTCGTTGGCCTGATAGAGCGTTGCTCGGTTGTCCAGTTCTATTCCTCAAGGCAGAAGGTTGCCCGAAAAAGAAGCTTTGCACGCTCGGCTAGCGCCACCTACGCAAAGAGAGACGTGTATTCGTGGTCACTCCCGATTACGTATGAAGATTTTTAGAGGAGGTGATAACGATTAATAGGACAATTTTTGCCACTTCTACAGTGCTTATACCTGTTGAAGGTTTCGTTATAATAATTAATTTCCGCTGAACCCCAAAAATAGACTGCCCTGTAATGCTAGAGCCGCATTCGCTTTAAATTTGAATAACTTGCCTTACGGGTTTTGCTTGATTCCTTCTGAGTTGCCGCCTTTGTGGATCAACTTGTATCATCAGGTTCCAGCAGCTTGAGCTTTTCTACAAGGAAATGCTGAGCGCACTTTAATACGTCGACTGGCTGCAATAAGCTTTATTAGGTCTTAGTAATTACAGCATGTAACCCGTGACGTTACCATTACGGCATTTTTCTCTGTAGTAATAATAAATTCCACCTGTATTGCTGTATTCTTGATATAATTTTCAAATTGTTCCATTGCGTTTTACCTATACACTGTACAACCGCATCTAGTTGAATTCAAAGGAGAATTACGTACTAGAAGGCGAAGGCAAAGTAATTTTATGCAGCCGTCCAGACTTTAACTTTAACCCGATGCCTCAGCAGTCTTTTTCTGAATTGGAGGACGACTACCACTTCGTTAGGCGAGAATATCCGACTCAATGGCATTAGACAAATCATCAAAAAATATCTTCTATGCCTTTACCCCATTGACTTTTAAGTAGAAACAGCAACGCTTTCAGAACAAAAGCTCGCCCGGGTCCCGCAAAAGCTAGCTGTTTGCGTTTCCGACTTTGCTACCTGTTGTAAATGCGATTTGAAGTGTAATAGTCTATTTGATAATTGTGTAACTTCAATGGACTGTATGGAATAATACACTAATTTGACGCAAAAAGGCCGTTTATTCAGTGTAATATAAACATGAAATTTGGACCCCTTACTGCAAACGTGTTGCACGGTTCACGGCTGTCGCAAATCTGAGTTAGACGGGGTGACGCCAATACATAGCAAGGAGGGGGCATAAACAATGTACAGGGTGTTACAAACATTTCTCAACATGCCGCCGGCCTTGAAAGTATAACTTTCAATGAGAAACAATATTTACATATTTGTATGACATAAACAAGAAATCTAATTTTAATGCTAACAGTCTCTAGCCGCACAAACGCACAAAAAGGCCCTTCACTTCACTCTCACTTACACCTCGGTGTTCCCCAGCGGGAGGGGGCAAAGCTTAGCGAAGGAGCGACGTATGATGCCGTTGGACGTACGGACGGAGGCCACTCGGTTGACTCCATCTTTTCCAGGGTAGAGTTGAACGATGCGTCCTAATCTCCATTGAAGGGGAGGTGCGTTGTCCTCTTTAACCAATACCAAGGACCCCTCAACTAGATCGGAATGGTGCAAATTCCATTTTGAACGTTGCTGGAGTTCTGACAAATACTCCTTACTCCAACGTGACCACATATGCTGCTGGAGCTTTTGAATTCTCTGGTACGTTGACAATCGTGAATCGGGGACCTCTTGTACACCGGATCTGGAGCTGATACCAGAGGTCGACCAACCAAGAAGTGAGCAGGCGTTAGCGGCTCTAGGTCGTTGGGGTCTGACGATAGAGGGGATAACGGACGGGAATTGAGGATTGCTTCAATTTGTATTAGCAAGGTGCAAAGCTCTTCATAAGTAAGAAGCGCATTACCTGTTACACGTTTTAAATGGTGTTTAGAGGACTTTATGCCTGCCTCCCACAGTCCACCAAAGTGTGGGCTGTGCGCGGGAATAAAATGCCAGCTGATTCCCTCACTAATCGCGTACTGAGCAATAGCAACATTCTGTTCTTTAAGAAGCATGCCTAATTCGAGGAGCTCGGAATTAGCTCCTACAAAATTTGTCCCATTGTCCGAGTAAATATGGGCAGGTTTGCCTCTTCGGCCTATAAATCGCCTAAGAGCAAGTATGAAACACGCTGTTGTGAGGTCAGTGACCAGTTCGAGGTGCACTACCTTTGTGGAAAAACATATGAAAAGGCATAAATACGCCTTGTTGGTTTTACAACCGCGACCTTTTCGGTCTTTGACCGTTATGGGGCCGGCATAGTCGACTCCGGTTACATAGAAAGGGGGTGACGGTTCAGTTCGTGACCCAGGAAGGTTGCCCATAATCGGCTCAGTGAGTTTAGGTGAAAATCGGTAACACCTTAAGCATTGGTGTACAACTTGTTTAACGAGATTCCTGGCTGAAACAATCCAGAAGCTCTCTCTTAGGGTCGAGAGCAATAGCTGGGGTCCAGCGTGGAGCAACCGAATGTGCTCCCGAGAAACAATGAGTTTAGCAAGATGGTGCTTTCCTGAAACTACCATCGGGAATTTTTTATTAAATGAAAACTGGGAATTTCTGAGTCTACCTCCGACTCGAATGATTCCGTTCGAGTCCAAAAATGGGTTTAGCCTTTTTAATGAACTGCAATTCTTCACAGATTCGGACCTACTAAGCTGCTTGAGCTCTTCAGGAAAGGACTCGGTTTGAGAAATTTTGACTAAAGATTAGAGTGCTTCTTGCAGCTCCTTTGGACTAAGGGACCCAATGGCACGTTCGACCTTGGGGATGAAGCAGTTGCTTCGAAATCGTAGGCAATACGCTACTATTCTTTGTAATCTAGTGAGATTAGAAAATGTATTAAATGGAAATTCAAGTGTAGAAACCGCCGATGACAGGCACTGTGGTTTCTGTTTTAGGTCTGGTAGGTTTGGATTTGAGGCGTTTGAAATTGGCCATGAATTCTCATCTTTGAGAAGAAAGGTGGGGCCATTCCACCAAATGCTAGACTCCTTTAACTGTCGTGGGGAAACACCCCTGGAAAGCAGATCAGCTGGGTTAGACTTGGTGGGAACGTGCCTCCACGTAGCATGAGATGTGAGTTGTTGAACATCGGCAACTCTGTTGCAAACAAAGGGTTTCAGGAGGTTGGGGCTTGTCTTCAACCACCCTATGACAATAGTAGAATCTGTCCACAGAATACAACGACTTATGGTTAAATTTAATGCTTTCAGAACTAGGTCTGAAAGTTTGGCAAGAAGAACGGCTCCGCAGAGCTCAAGTTTCGGAATTGTGATGGGTTTCAGTGGTGCAACTTTGGATTTCGCACAGAGAAGTGATACGTGAATTTGATTGATATGGTCCTTTGAACGCAAGTAAATGCATGCGCCATATGCATGATTAGAGGCATCGCAGAAACCATGTAGTTTTACCTCTGTGAATTCTTTGCAAAGAACGTGACGAGGAATTTTTAGATCATTGAGGAGTGTGAGCTCGTTGCGATATGAACTCCATTTATCTTGGATACTGTTAGGAACTTGATCATCCCAAGACAGCTTTTCCATCCATAACTGTTGCAAAAGAATTTTTACATTAATAATGCATGGCGTGAGAAGACCTAAAGGATCAAATATTTGTGATATTTCTGAGAGAATGATACGTTTGGTCATCCTTCCACAAGAGGAATTTGGTATTGAATACATTAACTGGTCAGTGTGAAAATGCCAGACTAGACCTAACGTGTTTGTGTGCTCATGGGAGCCAAACTCAAGAACACCTGGGTGAATATCAGCTTGGTGAATATCACTGAGGACTGCTGGGTCGTTAGAGATCCACTTGCGCAATTTAAAACAACCTGACCTAAGGACATTGAGAAGACTTGAACAAATGTGACGTGCTTGATCTAGGGTGTCAGCGCCTGTGAGCAGGTCGTCAACGTAGAAATCTTCCTTTATTATTTTGGCGATTTCGGGTAATGAGTCTTCACATTCAATGCCTAGTTGGGTTAAACAACGAATTGAAAGGAAACTGGCTGAGGCAGTTCCATATGTGACACTATTCAAATTGTAAGTTTGAAGTGATTCTGTGGGACTAGATCGCCACAGGATGCGCTGGAGAATGCGCTGGCTAGGTTCTACTTGCACCTGCCTGTACATTTTCTCGATGTCTGCGGATATTGCATAGAAATGCTTGCGAAATCTAACAAGGATCGAAAATAGATCTTGTTGTATGGTCGGGCCAACCATCTGTATACTATTCAATGAATGCCCTGTAGAAGTAACCGCAGAACCATTGAAGACTACTCTGAGCTTAGTAGTAAGGCTCTCCTCTTTGAGTACTCCGTGGTGGGGGAGATAATATGAAATTTCTGAAGAAGTGGGATTGGCTACGGACATGTGGCCAAGGTCCTCGTACTCTTTCATGAAGGCGATGTATCTTTCTGAGAGAACTAGGTTTGACTGTAGTTTCTTCTCAAGTGATTGAAATCGTTTACGAGCTGTTTGAAATGAATCACCCAATACAGTCGCAGGGCTCTTGAAGGGGATTGAAACTATAAATCTACCCTCGGCGTCCCGACGGGTATTTTGAACGAAATGAGCCTCGCAGGCGTTTTCCTCCTTTGAGAAAACTTTCTCGATTGGGTAGTGCTCGAGCTCCCAAAATCTCGTAAGTGAATCTGGGGTGTCTTCGAGGCAACTAATATTGCAATGGCTTTGGCTTTGGCTTACCAAGCTGGTGCTGGTTGGACCAGAAATTACCCATCCAAAACGTGTCTTTTGGAGGATTGGAAGATTTGGGCCTAAAGAGATTTGCCCTATACACAAGAGCTTCCAGAAGACTGGAGCACCTAACAAAATGTCAATTTCGCCAGGCACATTAAAAGAAGGGTCAGACAATTTGATGTTGTCTGGGATCCTGTACTTGGTGCGATCAACGCGAAAACCGGGCATGACGCCGCTAATCTGGTCTATAACAAGACATGAGACTCCTATAGTGAATTGTGTGTGATGTGCTAACAGCTCGACATCACATCTCAAATGAACGTGGGAAGTGACTTTACTTAACCCTGAAACAATAACATTTGCATCATTGACTCGCAGATTTAGCCTTTTAGAAAGACCTGAAGTAATGAAGTTAGACTGAGACCCTGAATCCAACAGGATTCGAACAGAGTGTGGAGTTCCGGCAAAATCAAGGATCTGCGCAGAAGCAATGGGTAGCAGCGTTTGAACTTCGTTGGAACAAAATGCTGAAGTGATCTTGCTTGGTTCAACAGGAATTTCTGCGTCCTTTGCAGGTCCTGGTTGTACCGAAGCTACTGTAAGCGGGTCCTCATGCAAAAGAGTATGATGCCTTCCCTTACATTTCCTACATGTGTATTGGGAAGTACATTTATATGAAAAGTGACCCTTGGATAGGCAATTCAGGCATACCTTGAGCTCTTTTGCCTTATGCATTCTATTATGTGCAGTAAGTTTTTGAAAATCATCACATTTTGCTAGAGAATGGAATTTGTTACAAAATAAACATGTGGGATTACTCGAAACAAAGGACTTTGAATGTGCCTTGGATTTTTCAGGAACAGATTTTTCCTGCTTGGCTTCTAGGGTTTCTAAAACATCCGCAGTGTCTTTGAGAAAATCTTTGAACTCCTCAAGAGTAGGCAGCTCTGTATTGGAACTTCTTTTCAAGGACTCCCACTCGCGGGCTGTTTTGGAATCAAGTTTCTTTGAAATTATGAAAATTATAAATGTTTCTAACAGAGCTTGGTCTGAGGCTAAGGATTTTAGCGCAGTGATATGCTTGAAAAGTGTGTCATTTACCTTTCTTAACTTTTGAGCCGATTCCTTGGTTAATGGCTCGAGATCGAAAATAGTTTTTAAATGATTGTAAACTAGCATTCTAGGGTTATTATACCTATCACAAATACTACCCCAAGCTACTTGGTAGTTGGCAGCAGTAAATTCTAAAGATTTGATTATTTCTGACGCTTGACCACTAAGGCTGGCCTTTAAGTAGTGCAACCTTTGAATATCAGTAATCGACTTATTATCGTGTATAAGATTTTTAAAGATTTCTCTGAATTCAAGCCAATCTGACATATCGCCATTATACTTTGGCAGATTTATAGTAGGGAGTTTTATAAATGGGGTGCTAGAATTTGCAGAAGCTACGCTAGAACCGTTAGAATGCAAACTACCCTCGCGCGGAAATGAATTACTTCGATATTTGTTTATTAAAACGTTTGCATCAGCAATTGCACCAAAGTAGGAATCCTCAAACGCTTGACGGTATTCATCAGCGTCTGGGGTAGCCTCCCCATCTGGTGCATTGCTAGCTTGCTCTATTTTGTTTTGAATTTCTTCGAATTCCGGCAACAGACCGTTGGCTACGTTTAGCCTTGCTTCTAATTCTTCAACTTGCATTGCATTAATATTCTCGTCAATATCTAATAGCTTGCTAACAAAAGTACGAAATCGCGTTAATTTACCCTTTAAAATCCCTCGGGAATGAATTAATGCCTCCATTGTACCAAATATCGTATAGCAATAAAATATTGTATTTAATTACGAGCGAAATATATTCGTAGAACCTCTGTTTAATTTTGCTAATATTTGCGGTGAGAAAATCGACTGGCAATTTGTTAATTATTGAGAATAATTACAAGCATATATTATGCGAATAAAGCTTTGCACAAATGCTAAATACAGTTAAGCGGTGAACAACAAAGGAAATTGTAAAAATGGAACTCACATTAAAATATGCAGGTGGCCATCTACGGCGCACGTGGCTCGCTTGTTGCAGCTTGCTTGATTCACCCGAGAACCGGTCTCGCGGTGTCTCGGTGCACTTGCACTTGAAGATGTAGCGCTGTGATGCGTGTTGCCCTCCTTGTCGCACCCACAGGGAATGGAATTGAATATCGGAACGATTTATAACTTTGCACTATTCTGTTCGAAATTTGGCTCGCATGGACCAAATGTAACTTCAATGGACTGTATGGAATAATACACTAATTTGACGCAAAAAGGCCGTTTATTCAGTGTAATATAAACATGAAATTTGGACCCCTTACTGCAAACGTGTTGCACGGTTCACGGCTGTCGCAAATCTGAGTTAGACGGGGTGACGCCAATACATAGCAAGGAGGGGGCATAAACAATGTACAGGGTGTTACAAACATTTCTCAACAAATTGTTATGTTGATTCTTATTCTGTGGATATTCTGTGTTCCTAAATCGTGTGTTGCATAAACTTTTCATTCGTTTGTTTCATGCTAGCTTCTCCGTTAAAGGAAGTTCCCGTGAATGAGGTAACGGCCCACGCACATCTTCTAATCTGGAGAATCAGGATGTACGGTTTCTCATCTGAAATAAGCCTATCGTATTGACTTAGCTCGTGGATATCTCGAAGAATGCTAGTTTTACTACCTCGTAGAATATGCTTTTGGTAAGCACAAGTTACTATCGGTTAATTGATCATGCTTCCACTTCCACTATAAAACGCAATTGCTTTTAAAGACTAATAAATTTATAAGAATTGAATTTACAAGAGAGTCAGAAGTATTTATAGTTATTTTTAAATCTCTGCTTCTTAAAGTGTTCGCTGGACTCCAGAAAATATATGGTCCCGTAAATCCGCATATAGGCTATACACTTTCTTTATTAGGCTATTTTTTTGCTTACTTAAACCTCTTGGCTTTATAATGCATAATTGTGTAAATTTTAAATTCTATGAGGGTCTGTGTGCCCTATATATGTCATTAATACAATCAAAATATGATTCTATTATTTCGGCACCACTTTAACGGAATTAGACACAAGTAATAGAAGGAGTTCAAAATAAATTTCTAAAATTCGTATACCACAAAAAGCATTAAACAAACTAGAAAACTGAAGAATAATTCAATCGTTGCAATTTCTATATAAAATTATTAACGGGATTGTTGACTATCCGGCTGTTCTGTCTATAATTCTTTTTCATGTACCCTTCTGTATTTTTTCAAATTCTGTGTCGTTGTCACATTTCTGCTAAATTAAAATCTCGTGCAGTTGCATTTGTCAAAGTTTACTTTAGAAATTTTTGGAGGTACATTTTCTAAGTTTAAAAGTATTACTAAAACACGCCATATATATATTGTCGTAATATGTGTACGATTTGATATTATTTATATTATTATTATTACATTTTTATTTAAATAAATTACTTTATCATCTTAAAGGGTTGGGTTTTCTACATCCTAGAAAAATTTACTAAATGTATAATTATAGGCAATACATTTGCTATTAAGATAATTATAGTTGTTTATATGATTTTTAACAGTAATCGCCTTAGCCACCGCTTGGTTATCCAATGGGTTTTTCTACAAAACTATATATTTCAACTGCGGGAACAACTTTACAAACATGGCGCTACAATCACACAATTTATCAAAAGAAGTTGGTGTCGTATTAATAATTACATCAGTGATTACCTAAGAGTGCGTTGCCTAAGTGATTTAACAAACATAAGTAAACACACGCCATAACAAAACACTTAACGAAGCGCTTCTTCCGGAAATGTGCAAAAACTGATGCCACTTTAAAAATTTTACCAAATTCTATTTTGAGGATGACTTTGTTACCATATTTGGCTTTCCTGATGCAAAATATGACACCAGGCGTCCTGAAAGCAAGTGACACGACGGACAAGGGCTCTTATTTCTCTCCGTTCACCTGTAACAAGCAAGATACCTCTTCAAACGCCGCCTGCAGCTTGCACCACTCTAAAACTGCTTACAATTCCGTATTTGCCCCAGTCTTAAGGCTCCGCGGTGTTTAGCACGAATGTCGCTACTTTCTTCCTGCTTCCAGAGCTATGTTAACCTCGCAACATATCCAAAGACTGCCACACAAGCATCAGCTACCACAACGTGGGGTCCTTAGATGCCATTAAAAATCGTAACCTATATCTCTTTGCGTTCTAAGAGAGTGTGACGCCAATGACTAGGTTAAATAGTAATGCGCATAAGCGCATCTGCACTGCCTTGTTTCAACGTCGTTTGTAACTTGATACCGGCTAAAACAGAAAAAGTAGAGCTAATGGCTATGAAGTTTAGCTATCATTTATTCGACTAGCTATTTACTGCGTGTAAACCTAGCAACAGGCAGCGGCAGTACTTGTTTTAGGAAAATCATAACGCAGTTTTATAGACTAAAGTAAACCAACCCTGCCAGGCCAGTTTTCTCGAAGCCAGGAAAAGTCCTCGTCCGGCCCAATAGCTTTTTACTTCACTTCCACTTTCTCGATTGTTCTGTAGGCAATTGGTACGAAAAAACAAATATTTAGAATCATTTCTCCCTCCTCTATTGCAGCAGCTCGTCTAGGTATCATCTGGTCGCCCATGCATGGAAAGTGCGATGCCATAGATATAATACTCGCAGCACCTGCTTACTTCCATATGTACTCTATTCAAAAGTTTCACACTTTCAATTTATTGTCCAATTATGGAGCAGCACTTGAACAAGTTTTGCGATGGTCTAAATCTATATTTCTTGAACTGGAAGACTATTAAATGTTCAGTAATCTTAGGAAATAAAAACTTTCTCTTTTATACTTAAGAAGGTATTGGAACATGGAGAACACTGAAACGTATTGTCCTTTAGAGACCAACGTAACCTAAAGTTTTCCGAGTTATTAAAAGCCGCAGCCGTGATACTTAGTCTTGAATTCATATTTTCATATAATGAAACAGATACGAGACAATATAATTACATCGCTTGATTTAATTAACATTATTGAAAATAATTATAAACGTCAACCGTCAAGGAAAAGGTTTTATTCCTGAAATATTATTTACCCTAAATCCCTAAATATGAAAACAAAGCAAGCCACGCTCGATTAAATCGCTTAATTAAATTGCAATTACTTGACCTATCCTAAAAGTGTATTGGCTTTTGGGCATATTCTGAGTTTCGTGTTCGGCGCTTTTGAAGTATGCATAAAATTTATCTGTATTAACAAATTTCAATGAAGATAGCAGTATAAAAATCTCATTTAATGCAAACTTTATGGACCATGCTGTATATTTGCTTGGCGTTCTCTAAAACCAAAAATCATTTTACTTATATTCCGATCTGCAAACTTTATAAGCCCAGCGTAGACGGGGTAGATAGATGAAACCAATTTAGTTAATTTGTTAGCAAAAGACGCACAAGCAGCTTGGCTGCTGAATAATGCATACTTTCATTATACCACACCAGCAGAGAGAGTTTTTCAATAGAACGATTGAAGAAAACGAAATAGAAAAGTAATGAAAATGAGAAGTAACTTATCACTATCGTGCCACAATGATGTGGTATAGCGACATTAGAAATGATTTTAATTGACGACTGAATCTACCTACTTTGATTAAGAAATAGGTGGATCAAGCTAATTGGTATATAGTTTAGGTGGAAGAGTTTAAGGTAGATGAAGGTAGATCGTGAAACAGGTTTATATAATACTTAAATAATTAGTGGGTACTTGGTGTCTGGTACCAACCATTCGGCAATAAAAAATTAAGACAGTAATGAGGGGGAAACAAAAATAGCACTTGAGAGAATAGAGATTTACTGTGGTTTTACTCATAGAGTAAGCATAGAATTCTGAGGCTAAATTGCCATGAAGTGTTAGTGGAAAGGCTGATTAGATTTAACGTTACTATCAGAGTAGTGGAATAAAATCTGCTAGAAAATATTTCTAGTAGAAATAAGGGCGGTATACAACTTCTGTACATTAGTAACATTTAAATAAAACTGGAAACTGCACAAGGAAAATACTCGTGATAGCAAAAACAAATTGTATCTTGAAGGTACAGTTCAGTTCAGTTAGGCGCCATCTGATGTATTGCTACTTGACTCTGACAGCTAACTAAGAAAAATTGCAAAAAACCGCCGACTTCTCAGCCGGAGCTGATCGTGGGTTAAACTAGAGGCTATAATATAATAATAATAAAATAGGGAATCCAAGTAGCAACTAAGCCAAGCGCTTTGCTAAAAGAAAAAGTTACACATCGGAACGGCGCTATTAACACGTGAGTGGTCGCGCTATGGTCGATTCAACAGCACATTTTAAAAAATTGCTGTAGCTTTGTAATGCAGCTACTTTGAGACTTGTGCTTTTAAAAGCTCCCCTAAAATGCATATTTGCTATTTTTAGTGATATTTCAGCACATTTAACCCTGCAGTGGTCGCGCCAAGTCTCATAGACCCGATGCATACATTATTGAGTGGGAATTTGTTAAAGGTGGTGTAATAGGGTTGTGCGTCTAAGTAGCTTCACATTTTTAAACTTACTTGCTTCCCGATAATCGGCATAAGCACAGTTGTTAGTGTTCGTGAGTTATTTGAAAAAAAGTCTGTGAGATTTGGCGCTACCGTTTACGTTCGTGAAATTTTTTTGTCTTCTTGATTATTTTTACATTGAATGTAGCTGCACTGACCTCACAAATAATTTATGTTGCAATATACATCGACGTTAGTATACCAAGACGACAATATATACAAAAATTTGCTTTGATTCTAACAAATGACCAATTACATTGGCGATCACTACTCAACAGTTATCCACCGGAAATCCACCTAAGTATACAAGAAGTAGCTGGAACCCCTACAGACCATCCAGTAGATGACCCTAATAACCTCACAATTAAAAGACGTTGCTTTTTTCCAAAAAAAGTAGCAAAAGAAAAAAAATCGTAAAAAATGTGTTTTTTGCATGAAGGGTTTATGTGCACTGCTTGTGCATTCTTGAGCCAAAATAACGATGATGATTTTTTTTGTTCCACCTCTTAGTATTAAAAACATTGTTCTGTCCATAAATGTATATAGAAAATTAAAATCTTGAAATTCATCGGAGACTGTGTTTACTATTATGAAATTAGCAGGATTTACAAAAACCTTTAAAAAATAAAAAACAATAAATAGAATATTATTTTTTAATGTTAGTAGCAACTGAAATATAACTGAAAATCTTGGTAATTTTAAATAAACTTCTCATATTAAAATTTATTGTTATATAAATGGTTCTTAGTTTTTGAGTCTAAGAGACTTGGCGCGACCAGTCGTGTCATGAAACTGGGCGCGCCCACTGCAGGGTTAAAAAAATGTTTTTGTTTTAGTGCGGTGGATTCGACCGGGGCGCAACCTCTAACGTAACTTAATTATTTTTTCATTTATCTCGTACTATAAATTAATGATACTCTGTAAAATCGTTTATTATGCTTTCCTAATAAAGTGCAAGAGAAATATTATAGTTATTAACGACATAAGGCCGTTAGTAAGCATCTAACAAACGAACCGTGACCATTGCTGTTATGGGGAACTTTTCAGTCAGGTTGACAGTTCTGTTATTGACAAATAATAAGTAGGTGTTATGAAAAAGGTTTTTATTAATTTACAAAAATTCTGTTAAAAGAAACTAACTATGGTTGAACCGACCGGTACGCGACCGCTAACAGAAGTTTAGGACGCGCGACTACACTCAGGTTAAACCAATTCCTGAAAAAAAAACGACAAGGACGCATAAATAAAATTATAGTGTATAAGTAAAGAGCAGTATCATTACTTTTTTAAATGATCGAGAATACATATTTTTAAGTTTTGAAAATAAGTAGCGCATAAATGCAGCAACTCCTTTAATGTCCGTTTTAACGAAAAAATGTGAAAGGGGTGTAGCGATTTAAATTCCAGCTCATACGACAAGCACATATTCAGATTTTGATATCATTTGCTTTAAATATTACAACTTCATCTCAATTTTTCTAAATGACAACCTATTTTTTATTTATTTCTGTAGCAAGCTTTAATATATTTCCAACGGTATAATTTTTTCAATAAATTACATTTAAAAAAAAATTAAAAATCTGATGTGATACACGCACACAACTTATTTTTACAGTGATCTTATATTAGCCAAAAAATTGATTTTGAATTTTTAAGTATTTGTCAAAAATTTTCAAGTATTACAAATTCTACAGAAACCGTACGAAATAGAGCGTTACGTCAAGAGGTAAATTTTTAAGCTGAATCAAAGAATGCAATTATACACCGGGGTTCTATTTAAAATAGGAGTAAATAAAAAAATAGAAAAAAACAAAAGAAAAACATTTAGAGGTATTTAACCCATCTTACATCAATAAACATTAAAACTGTAATCAAAATGTAGTTTGAAAGCTTGAAAAAAATTGTTAGGTTCGTTTTTGAAAAAATCGAAAAAAACTGAAAAATCACAAGAGTAAACACCATACTTCCGGTTATGCGATTTTCTTCAAAAGTTTGCTGTCGCATCTAGATAGTAGACGAAATTTATATATGAAGTTTCAACGCCATACCTCTTTCCGTTTTTGAGATATTCTGTTCACAGACAAACAGAGAGACACACACACAGCCCAAGGAACAAAAATATGTTTTTTGGGTTCAGGGGACTCTAAACTTTCGATTTTTTCAAAAACGGCCCTAACGATTTTTTCAAACTTTCAAACTACATTTTTATTAAATTTTTAATGTGTATTGATGTGAGATAGGTGATTTTCCGGTTGAATACCTCTAAATTGTTTGTTTTATTCACTTTAACTAACTCTACTTTATATGGTTTCTGTAGAATTCGTAATTTTTCAAAATTTTTGGCAAATTAAAAATTTAAAATTGATCATGATGAAGGGCATACTAAAAATGCGTTATTTATATTGTATGTATGTACTATCTGTAACCTCATTTATCTTGCGGTGTAGATGCTGGTGCTTTATGCGCTGGCATCTGGCGGAACAATGCTCAACTTTTCCCGGATTCGGAATACAGAGTTGGCGCGAGCCTTTGGTGCTTTCACAGCAACCACTTGTGTGAGGTGTGGGTGTTGGTGATGTGTTGACCTTGTTACTCTATCTCTTAGGTCTGTGGTTCTGAGTGGAGAACAGTTAATTTGGTGCCCAACTGTGAATGATCTCACCGATCCCGATTCCAATCGCCAAGACTAAGGAAAAATTCCGACCACCGTGGAATTCGGACCGAGGACAAATCTGACGCTTACCCAACTGCGACACGCGGCTTCTTACTAAAATATATTTTTCTTATAATCCCTACAGGTTCCAATTACATGGTTTCAAAATACAGGGTCCGGCAAAAATATTTCCTTTATTGCAAAAGGTAGTTAAGCCAACAAAGAAAAATACAGAATTTTTTTTTTTATTTATGAATAACATACACTATGCCATTTTATGGCGGCCTCCATTATTGACACTCCGACGAAGCCTTTCTCAGAAGTTGTGTGTAGTTCTTCATCTCATTTCTGGAGGAATGGCAGCAACTTACTAGGCGATTATCCTTTTTAGATCTTCTAGGGTCCTAAGGCGATGTTTCTACACTTGTATCTTCCAGTACTAAAAGGAAAAAAATCACAAGGTGTCAAATCGGGCGACCTTAGGGGCCAGGAAATGTCACCGTTGAAGGAAGTTAGTCACAGAATCACCATTGCGCTCACTGAAAACGGCACGTACACCGCTATCCATCCATGCTCCCTCTACAGCTCATCCAGTGCCCTCTCCAAATAGAGGAGGTTTTTTGCTTGACCCAGTATATTATACAGGGTGTCTAAGAAAAAAATTCACTTTTAAAAACGCCATAACTTTTTTATTATTAACTTATTTATATAGATAATTATAACAATTGAAAAAAGAATCTTTGCAAATTAAGTACGAAAAATTACATCGGTTAGATGTTGTCCCTGACGGCGTATAAGCTCTTCCAAACGCTCCCTTTCGTTTGCTATTATGCGTTGACAAAGTTCCACCGGCATTGATTTCTTCTCGACTACGGTCCTTAAGATGTTGTAAATTTCCAAGTGGATTATTATATAGTATACACCCTACTCTTAAGATAACTCCATAAAAAATCCAACGGAGTCAAGTCAGGACTTCTTGGGGGATATTTAATGTTTGTTCTTTGAAAAATTCATCTTTCTAGAGAAAGCTCTTTTACGGTTTCTAAAGTAATAGCTGCCATATGACTAGTGGCCCCATCCTGCTGGAACCACGCTTCGTCATTGAATCGTACGAGTTTATGACGTTGAGGAACAAGAAACTAATGGAAAACGAAAGGGTGCGTTTGGAAGAGTGTATACACCGTCAGGGGCAACATCTAACCGATGTAATTTTTCGTACTCAATTTGCAAAGGTTCTTTTTTTAATTGTTATAATTATCTATATAAATAAGTCAATAATAAGAAAGTTATGGCGTTTTCAAAAGTAAATTTCTTTCTGAGACATTTTGCATATATTTAAATACAAAGCAAATGGTACGTGAAGGAACCATTACCGCAAAACGCTAAAGTTACAATAGTAGTGTTTGTAGAAGTCAAGGCTTAGACGCAAAAAATGCTGGCAATAATAGGCAAAAAATTCAAAGTTTGTTAGGTCATTTTGGTATTTTAAATAGCCACCTAGGCTTTAGGGCAGCGTGCTTGTATGCTAAACCCTTTTAGTTCTTTATTTGGCTCCATCGCCTAATTCCAGAATCATGATTTCGCACATATTTGGCCCCAAGCGCAGCATTTCTCGTCGGTTGGAGCTCCCCTCTGATGGCGCTGTGGCAGCCGAGCGTATCGCCCGCAAGAATTCCGAATCTTCTAGAAAGCACGCCGTTGAGGCGTGATACCATTGGTGCCGGCATTAATTTGTTTCATTTTATTGCCCCGCGATTGGCTGCCGAGGTTTAGTCACGTGGGGACGCGACCAAGGAGACCTTTGCCAGCGCTTCCCTCTGGGCAGTTGACCGCAGCCCGTTGCAGAGAACGCTTGTGTGGTGGTTGTGAGTGTGAGTTTCGAATTGTCTTCGGCGTAGCGTGGGTGTTTTTGAGCCCAGTTCCTGCTTCCGTAAGTAAGGGGTCGTGCCCCCTTCATCTCGACCTACGAGGATCTGCCCCGCAGAACGAAAGTGGCCCATTTTTCGTCGTCCCGTCGTACGCGTCCTGACGCGTCTCACGTCGCCATTAAGGCGGATGTGCACTCAACCCTATAGCCGTCGAACATCGAAGGTACCTGCCACCTAAGACTGCAGCCTGTCGCAACTCAACTGTACCAGGCTCCCTAACCGCCTACATATTAAGGTATGTATCTTTGAACTGATTACCGCTGTGAACGCGAGCGAGCCGTCACATCTCTGGTGCCTACAGGCACTGTCGTCATAACTGTCCATGTCGCGAGTGCTAATTTGATCTTTGCTGTTCGCTGCATAAGGCGTCGCGCCAGCATATTTGTGCATTCATTCAGAATCGCAGACTGTCCATGTCGCGAGTGCTAATTTGATCTTTGCTGTTCGCTGCATAAGGCGTCGCGCCAGCATATTTGTACATTCATTCAGAATCGCAGACTGTCCATGTCGCGAGTGCTAATTTGATCTTTGCTGTTCGCTGCATAAGGCGTCGCGCCAGCATATTTGTACATTCATTCAGAATCGCAGACTGTCCATGTCGCGAGTGCTAATTTGATCTTTGCTGTTCGCTGCATAAGGCGTCGCGCCAGCATATTTGTACATTCATTCAGAATCGCAGACTGTCCACGTCGCGAGTGCTAATTTGATCTTTGCTGTTCGCTGCATATTACTGCTCATTACTGTTCATTACTGTTCATTACTGTTTAACATCTGTCGCTAGGTTTAAAGCGCGAGCCAGCTGGTGTCCTTAGTTACAATCTAGTTATAGGTATAGGGCGACGCACTCTGCTGCACCATTGTAACCCGTTAGTCAATACATGATTTGCTAGCTAAGGGAACTATTGTTTTGTTTCGACTTGTGCATGTTCCGTTACAGATAAGCGCCCCCCTTCAGTGTACTGATTATTGTGCGACGGAACGAGGGAGCTTTGAGCGTACAGGTGGGTAAGACAGCTGCGTAGTCGCGGTCGGATTGACACCTAACTACAATCCTTGCATAAGGCAATCCCGACATTGTTATTCGACCTTGCATTTCTTGAGTAATCCTATAGGCGGAGCATTTTGCGTGCTTCGCTCCCGTCTAACCGTCCAGGCCCGGTTAGCCGGGTTAAGACAGGCTTGGTGGCACCCTCACAATTTCGACATACCCTATATATATATTATGCCACAACACGCTTGCCCAGAACGTATCGTGTGACTCACGCCCGACTCCCTGAGCGTTCCAGCCGTGGCCTATTAGCCTATTTCGAACCGATTTCAGGGCAAGTGTGCCAGTTTTTCAGGACTGATTCCGTGGTGCGATGCTCACCTTGGGTGGGTGTCGTAAAGTTCTTTTAATACCGTAACAAGTTGTCGTATATCGGGACCGTCAGATGGTTTTTCAAAAGAAGACCTTACAAAAAACCGCCATAAAGCATTTAAATATGCACAAGAAAAGTATGAGAAAAAGAATGTTTGGACAAGTGATGGCAAGACTTGGGTTAGCAAAAATAACAAAAATTTGGTGAACGCAGATAATTTGGTATAAAACCAACATGGGCTAACGGTATCAGCACGTATGTTGAATTTTATTGCTTCCCTTATGTTTAGTTTAGATTATTTTTTGATATTTCATAAAACTTTTACGTATTTATTTAGAGCGTTCTGTATGTGTAGATTAGTGTAAATTTATCTTACATTGTTTTGTTTTGATCAATAAATCATTAGATCAGTGACTACGATTTTACTTCGGTGAAGACAATAAAAATAGATCTTACTGATTTGAATGATCATTTAATAAACCTTAATAAAACAGCTTTAAATGATTTCATATTAATATACGTAGTATTAATATAAACGTATTAAAAACCTTGTTAACGCTGGAGTTTACATCTTGAAATATACCCCATTTTATGTACACATTGTTTAACTTTTAGAGAGGCAATTGTAAAATAGATTTTTTTATTCATTTATATTTTGTCTGTCTACTGACAGAGAGATATTTTTAAATTTTGACAAAATAACTTTTCAGCATTAAAAAACGTATAACTCTATTTCACTTTAAAATTTTTAAATAATATTTGTAAAAATACGAATATCGAAAAAATCTCCACGCAATAGATAGTGAAAACCTACTCTGTTTCAAACGTCACATGACATTTTTTCTAAAATGCAAATTATTTCGGCAACAATAAAACTAAAACTTTAGAAAAACCATAATTTAGCAGTGTAGGCAACACAAATAACAAATTTCGATTAGCAGACTAAACAAGGGGATTACGATAGATTACAACTTTCTACTAGGTATTAGATGGATTTTGTATGGCGTACTGAGTTGCCAAAGATCCAAATAATTTTTGTTAAAGAAGAGCATTTACTGTGTTCGCTGTGGATGTGGTTTTATTTAGTTTTCCGTAAATTATAGTTTGAAAATATATTTTTTCTACTAAAAGTAGACCTTTTGCACTAGCTTGTTTCACTAAAAGTGACGTTTTATAATTTAGCGTGTTTCAAGACAGCAGCTGTTTACTTTTAGCGCATATGTAGTATAAAGTGAAGTGAGGTTGTAAACTACAATGTCGAACTGGAAGTGAAGTTGTAAAGTTATTCTAGTTACTTCCTGCATTAGAGGTAAAGTGTTTTTTAAACAATTAAAGCGTTATGTAATGAATACAGTCAGATGTGTAGTATTAATAATGACTTTTGATAACTGACTTTGACTGTACTGGCTCCACAAACATTCACCTGCGCGTCAAGGTCTACTATTTATTATGACATAAATTATAACTGTCGTAGATGCAAACCTTTGTTAAATCTACATTTATGGATTAATAACAGAAAATTTGAGTTCGTAGAAAAAATATTATATGCAACTCGTGCTAAAAGTGGTTTATGCACCCAACATTTTATGAAACTCAGCCTTCGTCTTCGTTTCATAATTTTCATGTCTCGTACATAAACCTCAACTTTTAGCACTTGTTGCATAAATAGCTATTTTCTACGACCACCACTAAAAGTACGTCTTTTAGCGCTAGCTTTTTTCACTAAAAGTGGCGTTTTATAATTTAGTTTGTTTAAAATGAGATTAGCTGTTTACTTTTAGCACATGTGTTATAAAGTGAAGTGATATAGAACTACAATTTCGAACTGGAAGTGAGGCTGTAAAGTTATTCTAGTTACTTCTTGCGTTAAAGGTAAAGTATTTTTTTAAAATAATTAAAGCGTTATGTAATGAATAAAGGCAGATGTGTACTATTATAATTATCTTTGATAACTGGCTTTGACAGTACTGGCTCCACAAACATTCACCTGCGCGTCACGACCATCTCTTTATTATGACATAAATTATAACTGTCATAAATGCAAACCTTTGTTAAATCGACGTTTATGGATTAATAACAGAAAATTTAAAGTCGTAGAAAAAATATTGTATGCAAATTCGTGCTAAAAGTGTTATTGCACTCGACATGTTATGAAACTCAGCCTTCGGATTCTTTTCATAATTTTCATGTCTCGTGCATAAACATCAACTTTTAGCACATGTTGCATAAATTGCTATTCTAATTCGGAAAAACACAGTTATTTCTTGCAATTTTTTATAAAAAACTGTTAATTTCTTAGCTATTCTAATCGTTTAACTAATTTAGGTTGTAAATGAAGTTGTGTGCAACAAGTTTTAGAATTAGTAAAAATATAGCTTTAGTGTAATTTAAAATGTAAAAGTTAACTTTATTTAAGTAGGTAAATCACTCACTACCGGCTTCGCACTAGAGGGCGTAGCGATGATTCCTAAAATGGCGACGTGCGTCTCCTTTACCCACCTAGCTCAACTGATCGGGCGTGGCGACCAAGGGTAGAGGGAGCTGAAGAATAAGTACACACAGAGAATGTTCACTCAATAAACGAAAACTTTAATGTTTTCATATAAATAAAACAAATACACATAAGTCAGGTCATTGTGAAACAGTGACTAGCAGCTAAAATTATGTATATACTCGTAAGACAAATAAAACCAAGAAAAACACAAAACTAAAATTAAAAGATCGTAACTACTGGGGCCCTTGCCAAGTAGACGGGCTCGTAGGCACCGAAGGACTAAGTTAGTTAATAATAAAAATAGTAATTGATGATTTTGAGTCTTTAGTCATTGTGCGGCCACTGTTCACTTTGTCGGCGGTTTGGGGGCGGCGACACACCGTGTCCGGGCTTTGGGGGTTGGTGATGGACGTGGGGAGTGCCGGCGGGAGCTCCAGTGATGCGGCGGGGTGAGTGGACGAGCGGCAGGGGCGAGCGCAGGTGTAGGTGGGCGATGAGCCGAGGATCCCTTTCTTCGCTGCGGGCGCACTTCCTCCCAAGGCTGCTCAAACTCGGCCATCTCCTCGGGACGCAGAAAACATCTACGTCTATCCGCCGGGGGCGGCAAGTGAGGTAAGCCTGCTGGGGGAGGAGAGATTAGAGGCCTTAAGGGGTACCGGCTTCGATGGTCTGTTGTCCAGTGTGGGTGTTGGCCGAATCGGGTGTGCGGGGACAGCGGGGAGGAGTCGTTTCCTCGGGGGCGGTGACCGGGTACTGCTTAGGCACTTAAAGAACTCGGGGCTGTCGGCACTGCTGGGTCTTCTTAGACAGCGGCGACTCGGGTGAGCTTGGAGGGGAAACCCCAACAGTCGCTCTAGCAGTTCCCTGGTGTCTTTAGGCATGATGCAGCGGACAGCGACACGGGGCGGTGATCCTCCGAGCAATGGCGGGGTCCTAGCTGGAGGTGGACACGGCAGCAGCAGTGGACTTCCTGGAGAATGCGACGGCGGCGGCAGCGATGATCCTAGCTGGAGGTGGACACGGCAGCGGCAGCGGACGTTCTGGAGTATGCGACGGCGGCGGCAGCGATGCTCCTTGCTGGAGGTGGACATGACAACGGCAGCGAACGTTCTGGAGGAGGCGATGGTGGCGGCAGCGATGCTTCTTGCTGAAGGTGGAGACGGCAGCGGCAGCGAACGTCCTGGAGGAAGCGACTGCGGCGGCAGCAAACGTCCTAGAGGATGCGATTATCGAGTTCGGGGGCTTGCAGCGATCCCGGACGGCTACAACGGTAGCGTTGTTAGAGTGGAAGCTGGGTTCCTATTCTTTGTAGGCTTCTAAGACCAGGGGTCGATTACAAGCTGTAGGCGACTCGAGATCAAGAATCAATCCAATATATTATTTTTCCAGTGTTCCCTTCTTATAAAGGTAAACCACCACCCTGAGTTTCTCCCAGATATCGATTCTGTTCCAAGGGGAAATAATTCGTTGTTTTAACTAGTTTGTGCTGTAACGTCGTTAACTACTCGCGGCGTTTTTTTTAAGGTTGCCCAAAAAGATGCGTTCCGAGATATATTACACGTCCATAGGTGTCTCTATATTAACTGAGATTGATTTTATTTGCGAGGTACCTTTTCAATTATGCGCTGCGTTGTTAATTTGGTCCAGCGCTAGCTTAGCGCCTCGAGGCGACACCTTCACTTTGTTATTTACCTGCTTAATCCTTGTTCAATGGACAGCTTAAGCCGTGTTTCTTTGTGTTTCGAGGGCCTGCAATAGGCAATCTTTATTTTAAAGGCGACGTTGAAATTTTTTGTTTTGCCTGTTTCTGGAACGCTGGCCTTCCTTAGGCGTTTGTTTTATTTGAGGAGTTTTATTTGGGACTACGGCAAATTTCTGTTTTAAATATTTTCCTATTTAGGGTGGCCTCAATTAGTTTGCTGAAATCTGCGTTTGCAGAGATCTTTGTTGAGTTTAAAAGTAGGCTCTCTTCCGAGGCGTTTTAGTATAACCTAGCGTTCGACTTGTTGCTATGTTTTTGGTTAAATAAAACGACTGTAATTTCTCAAATTTTCTGCTCCTTGCAAAAATGAACGCTGGGTTCGAGGGCGTTCACTGACAGGAGATGAATTTTTAATTGAGTCGTGATCTGACTCATGGAAAGCCCGGCTCTTGATCGCATGTCAGAATCATATCAATGTCATAAAACACCTTTAAAATATTATAGTTAATAAGTAAGAATATAAAACAGATAGGTACAGATAAAATAGAAAACATACAAAACTGAAACAATTACTAACAAAAATATGTAATATCGGTAAACCGCACAATTTTCAATTATATATCTGACGCAATTCCTGTCCAACTTTACGGAGATCGATTAATTCAGGCAAAAGTGCATTTTTATAAAAAGTGATTAGTTTGGGAACTTGGCTTTCCCAGAAATTATCATTCTTGCATATAATTTGATAAAACAAGTTTTTTGGCGTCCATACAACAAAGTAACACTTATTTTTATTGGTAATGTTCAATTGACCTTGTACTTGGTGCATGTAATTGTAATTTTTGATTAATTGAAGTCCACCGCTGTCATCGTCAAAAATTTATAACACCTCTTTTGGTGTTGACATTCTTGAATTATAAGGGCATTTTACTGCAATAATGGCGTCATTACCTACTAATCTATCAGGAGATGCAGCTACAAATGGATATTTTGGGTCTACAAAAAGCCCACAACTTGTTACTTGTAATCCAGAAATTTCTTGAAATAGGGCAATTGCTCTGCTTTTTTTGTATGCCGTAATGAGTTGTTAAAGATCAAAAAAAATTTGATAAAGAAAAGCCTCTACTATGTTAGTTGTAGAAGTGATTTGCTTTAGTTTTGCAATTTTTCCAAAATTGGATGCAGTTAATCGTTTGACCCTCATCGTCTTTCATAAAAAGTTGTTTCTTTGGCCTATAGTTAATTTTTGTATTTCTGATAAGTCTTCGTTTTTCAATTGCTCAAGGACTTTTGCTTTTTTTTTTAAATACGTCGCAGTCTCCATATCTTCAACATTGGCATTTTCTCCGTAATCACCATCATCATCTACAGCATGGAATATTTTTTTTGGTCTCCTTCCTTCCATCGTGTGTAGTTCAAATTTAGAATATTTTTTTCGCTATAGCAGTTTACATACTTTCCTGGACTACATGCAGCTAATAATTTTTGTACTTTATAATTTAATTCCCCGCTATTATTAAAAGAAGTAGTTGCAGCTCCACATCGTGCTGTATACGACCCTTGTTGCGAATAATTTATTCTTTTTCTCGCTACATATTTTGCAACAACGGAGTTTAAAGTTTCCACAATATTAGTGTCGACATCTTCTATCAAGCTGTTTGCATGCATCGCTACCCTATTAACCGCATTGACAATATCTGCATGAATTGGACTTGACGTAAATTCGGGGTATAAGTTTTCTTCATTTTCTTTTGAACCATTACAGAAATAGTCCGCACCATCAGAGTGTTCACTAAAAATATGTTTGTAACCGTTTAAGAGGTCAGGTTTGGGTAATGGGTTTTTTTTTTGATGAGTCGGTTGATTTTTTCTGTACTCGACTGCTTTAGTCACCCCGTAACGAAAACGTAACTGACTTTTTAATAAGTGTGATTTGATCAAAGAAGCCACTTTTTGTTTTTAGCTGCTTCTTTGATTTTATTGCCTAAATTTCTAAGGCTGTGGTTTTTGCACTCTATCTTCTGAATTATGAATTGTGGTCCATAAGGAGCAGCATTCTAAGTTTTTCGCAAAACGCTGCTATCGCCGTCTCCTATTAGTTGTCCGTAAATTTAACCATGCATCTCAATAGATTTCTTGAACCCATCTACGATTATTCCAGCTTCCATAGCAGTTGTAGATGCATTCCAATTTTTGAAGCAGGTGTGCTCAATTGCTGTTTGTATTTTTTTCTTGCTGACATGTTCGGCAATATTTATTTCTTATGCCAACATACAAAGTTTTTTAGTTTGGCAACCAATAATAGCGCCTACACGCGACAAGGCGTTACAGTTCGATTTGTAAGATCGTTTTGACCATGCACCATCAGCAGCAACAGTAATTATTGGTATCCCATTGTTATCAAGTTCGCCAGCTTCTTTTCTTCTTTTCCTGCATCTATCATTTCATCCCATGCTGAGACCGTTATGTCAGTGTATACTGTTTCCTGGTGTTTGAAAAATGTCCGACTCGATATTGACGAAATATTTAATGCAGAAGTGATTTCTTCCAAACACGCGTAACTGCCACCGGTGCATACAATTCCTGCATGACAAAACAAAAATGTAATTAACGAATAACAATTTCGAATTAAGTCGCTATTTAAATCCGGCGGGAAATCCTACTGAAGAATTTAATGTTCGATTGAACATGTCGTTTAGTCCCCTCCCCCTCCCTGACCGATTTTTATTCATTAGCTCTATCTGATTGGAGACCAAAATGTATAGAAATATGGTATCTTGCTAATGGTATTATTATATTAATATTGAATTTAAAAATAAATTGGTTTGGCCTTGTAACGGTGCACCCCTGGTGACCTTTTCTTAGCTCGTGTATGTGCCTCCGTTGTGTTATTTTACTAGTTACTGCTTGTGATTCGGCAGAGTTGCAGTTACTTCGACTAAGCGGCCGTACTTAGGCTAACTTTACGTAGTTCGTATAGGGGCTGGAGACCTCCAGCTGGCCACCTGAGTTTGGTTATTATGGGTTACTGACGGCGTCAAGTGTAGTAAGTGAAAGGTAAAGGATTGATACAAACGCCGCCTTACTAACAAGGAGAGAGACCTTGCAAATGTCGGGCTGCGTCGTACCTAGTAGAATAAGAAGAGCAAAGAATTGATACTAACGCAACCGTAATAACAAGGAGAGAGACCTTGCAAATGTCGGGCTGCGCCGTAGCTAGTGGAGTAAGAAGAGCAAAGAATTGATACAAATACAACCGTACTAACAAGGAGAGAGACCTTGCAAATGTCGGGCTGTGTCGTTCCTAGTAAAGTACGAAGAGCAAAGAATTGATACAAACGCAACCGTACTAACAACGAGAGAGACCTTGCAAATGTCGGGCTGCGTCGTTCCTAGTAAAGTACGAAGAGCAAAGAATTGATACAAACGCAACCGTACTAACAACGAGAGAGACCTTGCAAATTTCGGGCTGCGCCGTACCTAGTGAAGTAACAAGAGCAAAGAATTGATACAAACGCAACCGTACTAACAACGAGGGAGACCTTGCGAATGTCGGGCTGTGCCGTACCTATCGAAGTAAGGGTTAAATAAGTTAAGAGCTGTTGTAATAGTTCTCCGTGTTACGCGTCGAACTATCACATACACCAGACTTGGTTTTTTCTGTCCTCTCCCGTTCTGTGCCGAGTGTTTTATGCAACCTCCGAGGACCCCTCCATCCTGCGTAGTGGGGCGTCCCGCCAATGACAACGAAATCTAAATTTAGTTGCTATAGCGAAGCGATGTTAATTAGTAGTTTCCCTTCCAAAACCTACGACGGGTTTAATCCTTTTCTGTCGTGTTTTAGGTGTTTCCCACTACCCCTTTGGACACGTGTTTCATTTGGCTGAAATCGTAAACTCATAACTCTCCTAAACTGATTTAGTCGGCGGTTTGGGGCCTGTGTGTCTCTCAAATTCTCCTAAGCCGCTGGCCATAAATCTAATATAGGAATTTTCGATTACTGCGCCGAGGTGCGCCCAATAGCTGTGAAAGGAGTCGGGTTACAAACTGCCAAAATAAAACGAAGGCTTTCGTTACGTGATATAATTTTTATTTATATTATATATAAAATACATCTATAAACTACAGATTATCATTGCCCTAGAAATAAAATGTCTAAAATAAAAAAATGTCCTTCTTAAATTAAGATAAATAAAAAAAATAAAGTGTCTGTAAATACGCGACCCTCACAGCCTTAACAATTTAAATTCACTGGTGCATTTAAAAATATTCAGTTTAACAATGTCAATATTTCTATTTTTATTTCAAAAACAATTTTTGGTTTTTAAAATTTACTGTTGATTTAAAAAAATATTGCTTTGATTTTTCAACACTATATTGAACGAACCAATGAAAATTGTTCAATTTGTCAGAAACGGCCAATCAAAATTGACTGTCATTGAAAACACCTAGGGCCGATTGCAGAAAGCAATGTTAAGTCTGGTGTTAGCTAACGCGACGTCAAAGTGAACCAAAACTAATCAAATCTCAAATGCTTATGGTAACTAATACATTAGTAAACAAAATTTGATGCGATTTTGTTCATTTTGACGCGACGTTAGCTAACACCAGACTTAACATTGCTTTCTGCAACCGGCCCCTAATGTCACAGTGTTTTCACTCGAGCCCGATTGGTTTCAATGATTTCAATTTACTGAGTAGCCTTTGACTGACATTTCACCAAAACGTCAAAGTCAAAGTTTGCCAATCAGAGTCGTTCTAAAAACTCATAATAATCGTCTTGGAAGCTTCAGCATTGAATTAATAGTGGAAAACTTTAAAAATGTGTGTTGTCGAACACGGTAAACGTCATCTACCAATATTGTTGAATAATCTTTCCAAATACCACGCAAGGCAAAAATTTTTAAGATAATTTTCACCTTTTGTGGTATTACCCTTGAAAATTTATGTCTGTTGAACAGTGGACAATTTGAAAGGTTTCACTTTATTATTCAATTTCAATATTATTGTAACCATCTAAACATAAATACAAAAAATAAGCACGGGATTGCAAGACACGTTCGATACTAATTATTATGTATACTAAATTGATAAGTATAAGATTTTAATTACCTGACACTGCAGCCGTTGTAACATCAAGTTGATCTTTTGATGGATTTTCCGTAGATACAGTATCTAGTTTGTTACACATTTTGCATTTAGTTGTAAAAATGCTGCGAAAACCAAGTCTCTTTTCGCAAATAATTTCCACATCACAAACTGTACAATCAAAACCATTGTGTTTAAAAGATTGGAGAGATTTTAATAAGTTGATATCTACTATCCTTCGGCCCGTAAAATCGAACGATTCTTGTGGTTCTTCAACTTCTATGACCAACTCCGGCAATTTTTCATCAGAAAACTCTTCGGATATTTCGGGAATGGTTGATGACTTCTCGTTTTCAATAGAAGTATTATCCACAATATTTTCGCTATTATCATCGGAACAATCAGTAACACCATCACTTGATTCACTAAAAACATCAACTAGCTTTTTACGCTCTGCTAAACGCGCCTGCTTTAATTGCTTCTTGCGACTTTTTGGTTGGGATAAATATGCACCGCGTTTGCTTTGTATTTTTGTTTTAATTTAAATATAACAACACCAATCATGAACAATCAAGACTGAACAAAAATTGCTAATGAAAGTAGAGGTAAACAACTAGCGATTTTATACTTCAGGTACCTACTAATTGATATTTTGAAGAGGGGCTACAACAATTATGAATTAAATAGGCACCTTATTAATAAAAATTTTCTCTAACCGCTGGAATATGAGTCTATATTTTAAAATTTTTTATTATATTATTTATATTAAAAGAAGGATACATGGAAGGTTTTTACTAATAACCATAGCAATTGTCTTAAAAAGAGTTCTATATTTGCACAACTTAAAATATGAAAGATTTGGACTTGTCACATTAATTTAGTTATTTCCATTTAAAAGCGGCCGGGGAAGAAATATTATCTTACATTTGTACAAAATATGAGCTTTTGGGACTTATTTGTCTCAAAAACATGCCTTTTTCGAACTAATGAATTAAATAACTATTTCGTCACTTGTAAAACAATATACTATTTTGTACTAGGTAAACTAGAAAAAAATTCGACGTTGCAACTGACACGTCACATTACTTTAATTATTTTCACTTAAAAGCGTTTGGAGAATAGTAATTTGTTTCACAAGGCCAGAAACTGCATTTTTGCGAGTGCGAGTACGGATTGAGGGTAGAGGCCGAAGGCCGAGGCCCTCAAGTACGAGCACTCGCAAAACAGTTTCTGGACATGTGAAACACAAAATTTTTTAGGCCGACAAAAATATATAAATTAAAAAAAAAATCGGTAATTTGTGCTCCAAATATTGGGGCTAGATAATATATTTTTTCGTACACTAGCATTGAAAGAGCTACTTTGCCGTACAATTTATTAATCAGAAAGTTGCACTTTGCGGTATTCGTACGGCAAAGTAGCACTTTGCCGTACGTTTCCTTAGTTACAACACATATAAAACGTTACGTACATAATAATATTACTCTACTTATTTGCTATATACGAGGTTAAATTTAGTATTCCGCTTTGTATGCTAGTGTACGAAAAAATATTGTACGAAACTCGTATGAAAGTGGCTTTTCCATACTCGTCTCGAAATTCCGGACTCGGCCTAATGGCCTCTTCCGGAAACATCTCACTCGTACTGAAAAGCTCCACTTTCAATACTTGTAACGTAAATTACTATTTCTTCTGTTGGCAATACATACTTATCCAGCGATGTAAGGATTCGAATTTAAAATTGAAACTAAAGGTGCGTTCGTTTCTGCGTTCCAAGAGTGTAGTAAAAAGAGTGGATCATCGAATCACGTGACTTAGGTGCATGTGGAGTGTTTAAAACGAAAAAGAACGATCTAGAGCAGAGAGAGTTGCATAATCGAAGAAATGGATAACCTCAAAAAGAAACTTTTATCTGTAGTGCTTTATTTTGGTTTTGAAATTTTTTTTGCAGACAGTGATGATGAGAAAGAAGATGGCAATGTTAAAATTTTGAATATATATTTGAGTATAACTCGTGAGACTGCCATTATTATGACAGCAGATTCAGGATTCAGTGCTACCAACCGATTTTCAAATTTCAAAATTTAATAAAGTGTTATTTATTATACGAGACAGTAAATAGCAATTAATGTATGTATGTCTACTGTCACTAAGTAAATATGATATGCCCTAATTACTAATTAATTTACATACATACCGGTATCTATTTTATAATACGAATATTTATTGCTAGTTTAGTCATTTCCGATCGTTAGACTACCTATTTAAAAACTATAATGGTAGGTTATTGCGGGTTTTGCCGTGTTCGTCGATTTGAACTTGAGGTTTCGCTGCTCATGCTGTCAGCTTCTTCAAAAGTTTTCTAAAGACTGATGTTGGTGTATTTTGCTCCTGGTTATATACCGAGGAGTCGTAACGGTTGGCTGCTCATGTAGATCTTGTATGTTATTGGGGCTTGTCGTTTTTCTGCTTGGTTGCTCACGTGATACTTGTTTATGGATGGATTGGTTTTGCAGAGCTACCTTCCATGTGTTACTAAGGCGGTAGCCGTCTTCTCGGTTAAAATTGTTGGGATTTTTATAATTTCTAGGGATTTTCGAATAACACGAGGGAAGTATTTTTTAGTCCTTGCTAGTATGTTCTTTATATTATATTTTTATTTACTCTGTGATCTCCTGGTCCTAATACGTGTTCTGCAATGGCTGATTTTTGTGTGTTTCCAAGTCGTGTGTGGCTTTGGTGTTTTTGTATTTGACATTGGATGCTTCTTCCCTTTTGTCCGATATAGGATTTGCCACAGGTACATTGAAGCTGGTAAACGCCTTCTGTCTGTAGTCTGGGCAAAGAATCGGACAAAGTTCGACTGTTTGGTGTTAATGGAAACGTGGCAGCTGTACGATAAGTACTATTTCAGTATAGACGGATATGACATACTTTACAATGAAAGTACGGTAAAGAAACCCGATGGTGTTACTGTGTACGTTAAACAATATTTAAATTGTAGTTCTGTTTTAGTGGATTTGAATTTGAATTAAGTTGTTCAATTAAAACTATAAAGTCGCATGGTAGTATACTCGTAACCTCTGTTTACAGGTCACCATCAACATATACAGACTCGCTTCTAACTAACTTTACCAATTATTTAGAAAGCGTAAATAAGGAACATGTAGATTATAGTAATAGTGGTTTTTGCAATTTCGTTACGCTAAAATAGAGGCCCGCTAAAGCTTATGTTATCTAGTGACGTCAACGATACAGCCAATCGAAATCAATTTTTTTTTATTTTAGCGTAAAGCTATCGTAACGCCTATTATTGTCGGTGTCTTCAATATTAATATTTTATCAGATTCCGTAACACAGGATTATCAAAATATAATGAGTGAATTTGGTTTTGATTCTATTATAAATACATTTACACGAGTGAGAAGTTACTTCAGGTCCTGAATAGATCATATTTTTGTGAAAGCAACACAGGATTGAATAATAATATTTTTGAACGCTTACAGACGAATATTACGGATAATTTACCTATATTCACTATACTACAGCTTAATCGAAATTCTAATAATCTGCGAAACAAGCAACACAAACATTCTAAAATTATTGTATATCGGGTGTTCAAAAAATTAACCGACAAACTTTTAGGGGTGGTAGGGGACATAAAAACAAACATCTTTTGCTTTATAAACATGTCCAAAAATGTTTCATTTTCGAGATACAGGGTGTTAAAGGTTGTAAAAAAATTGTTTAATTTTTTCCCTTGAAAACGAAGCAAGATACGCAAAACCCTCAAGTGAAAAGAAGTTGTGTTTTTAGTTGCTTCATCTTAAACAAGTTTTAAAAAAACACTGGGTGTTATTTTTTAATGCAAAAACACGAACAGGTTGCCCCGTGAGCGCGCCCCTAGAATTACTGTATGAACTGTAATAGATCTAAAAGATGCCCCATATAGTTACCAACAAACTGTGAAAATTTCATTACAATCGGCTGAAGCGTTTGTTTCTAAAAAATTAAAAACCCTTTATCTCGAAAACGAAGCATTTTTGGACAAATGTCTATAAAGCAAAAAATGTTTGTTTTGATGTCCCCTATCACCCCTAAATGTTTGTCGGTATATTTTTTAACACCCTGTATATATATATATATATATATATATATATATATATATATAGGTTAGGTCTTGAGAATGGAATAAATATATTTCGAAACTTAGCATCAAGTGGTTTTATTTCAACAAACCATTAATAGCTCTTGTAATCGTTGCCCAAGTACTGAGATTGGTGTTGACTATAACCCCTTTCCCAGTCAAATTCTTCGCCTTGTATATATATATATATATATATATATATATATATATATATATATATATTGCGATGGTATTTAGCCCTCAAATCGGCTCTGATTGCAGTACAAGCAAATGACAAATTAAATCATTAAAGCACAGAGTTGTAATAATGCAAGCATCTGAGAAAATTCACATAAATTGCCAAATCATATTAACACTGGTATAATTCGCCAATGAAATTGATTGTAATTGAATAGGCACAGAAATATGGAAGCTCAAATTCCGTGTATTGGGTTTAGCAATATAATTTTAATCGTAATATAATAGATTTGCACAAACTAAAAGTCGAATCTAAATTAATTAAGAATTGGCACAAAAAAGTTCAAGTTAGACTCAGCTTAAAATGGAAGCGTAGAAAGTAAAGTCATTAGAGAATGGATAACAAATGAACATTTTTAATAAAGGTGAGAACAAGAATGACTAGAAAAATAAGGCAAGGAACATAGAAATGCCAGTCTTGTCATTTATTACATGAAAATACAAGACTTGGGGATTTGAAGAGATTGAAATAGCAAGAAATTAGATGGAATTCAAATAAGCAAGAAATTAGACAATGTTGGTGGATTAAAAAACTAGTCAGTGTAGTGATAAACAATGGGCATATAAGTGTTATAAAAATGAAGTGAGTGGCGCATTAAAAAACGTTGAGAAATAAACAATTCCAAAAGACAATAATTTTAGTACATAAGAGATTGTAATTAACTGATAAAATTTTGTTAAATTAGATTATAAGTTATGTTTTTGTACCTGGTTGATTTCCTACAATTCAAATCTGTAGACAGTGTTTTGTCAATAACGACAAAAGAGAGCTATTGTTCTGAATAAATTGGTGAAAGTGCTTGGTTTTTGCTCTATCTTTAATTATTAAAATTTCATAGAAAGCATCAATTTACATAAAAATAAATAGCACCATAGTGATCAGCACGTGTTAGTGTATCAGAACCATTGGAGGCAAAAGATTCCACGCACTTGAGTTTTTTGCGTTCCGAGGCATCATCGGCAGAGAACGGCTACGACCCCAGCTTCCGCAGAATCAGTTTGCAGCATCGTGGGAAGACATAGGGAGGCAAGTTTATTCCAGCAGCACCACACAGCAAGCCCCAAGCCCACAGCAATCCGGGAGGCCCGCCGGGAGTGCGGACTTTACCCAGATCTTCACAAGGGGGCCTGAGATGCTACGAATGTGAGGTTAATGGATTGTAAAATTTTGACTCGCGCGATCGGCGTGAACATTTGGGCATACCTTAATTACGACCTGGAGAATAAGAAAATCGTAACAGTTCCCGTGGATGGCGAAGTGTTTTCCCAGGATTTTCAATCAAAATCGTCAAGTGGAGCCCCATAAAACAAACGCAAGGTACGGCGTCCTTTTTAAAATGCACCAATAACAACCTGGAAAACAAAGGAATACATAGACGCCACTTGAAGGCAATTATTCAAAATCTTACCATCAAAATTTGTTCATTTAATTGTTGATAAATCAATTTCACACGCGAGCTGAAAATAACTAGAACTTGTTGTGATAGATTTGACGTACCAACGGCGCATCACGCCTACATTTTTAGTTCACCTGTTACGTTCCAGAGGCGTACCATAAAATTTTAACTTGGAAAGTCAGGAACCCAACACCCGAGATTTTGAGTTTTAATTTCATGTCTCTATTTAAAATTGAGCTAGCGAAGTTAGTAAATCAGATGAATGGATTAGGTAAAGGGCAAACTACCATAAGAGGAATTCTCAATTTTGGCGTACCCAACGAAATAAATTAATCAGTTAGTTTGATTTTGCAAGTGGTAGAACTAAATTAAATATTGTGTGGTGACTCTTTTTATTTATCACATTAATTATAAACATACAAATATTATACGTTAAGGGTCATTGCAATATATATATATATATATATATATAATATGGGGAGTGTACAGTGGCAGAGATGGGCAAAATACTTTTGAAAAGTATTTAACTACTAAATACTTTACGAAAATCGAATATATTTAAATAGTAAATACTTTTTATGACCAAACAGTAGTTAAATAATAAATACCTATAATATTTCATAGTTAAATACTTTTATAAAGGTAATGAAATACTTTAAAATTTTGGCAAAAAATTTTAAAATCCAGAATATATTTCTTTTATAAAATTACTTATGTTAAATATTAAAAAAAAGTAAAACAAAGTTAAACAAATATAAATTTAAAACAATATAAACGCTTTTTTTAGTTTTTATTTTTTATATAACAGCTCCTTTACATCTTTGTCATAATACAAAAAACAATAATATATAAACCAAGGGAAAAGCAAATAAAACAATAAACATACAGGGTGATGAAAAACTAGCACATTATACGTGCGTTGTAGGTCTTCAGTTAATAACAAACTTGAATATCAATTTAATTTTTTCAGTTCAAATACAAAGTGGTCCTTCAAAGTTAGCAGCTAAGGTTAAAAAATTTTATATTTTAGGAAAAAAAATACTTGAGGTTTTGTGTTTTTAGTTTTTCCAGATTAATTTTGTTACTGGCGATTGTTGGTATCACGAATCCATAATATATACTAGCTTCTCCTTTCAAAATATTTAATACTAAAACCAGTGACTTAGAAAGTTCAACGTATTCTGTCAAATACCCCACTTCATTTTTATTCAAGCAATGTTGTTTAATTGAAAGCTTTTCTAAAATAGGTACTTTTTGTTGCTAAAATTTATAAGTATTTTTTGCTAAAATTTGGATTACGGACTCATAGAGTGCATTCTAATGCCAGAATGGCTGAAATGATGACCTAAAAGGGGTTAATACTCTCAAAGGCATTTAATTATTTTTTGCACTACTAGTCTCAGAACGCACCGTTAGTTAGGTCGTGAAGTTGTTTTTCTCCACCATGGGAGATAAAGTAAAATAAACAGATATCACCGTGGTAACTAATAAATTGCTAAGTTACCAAATATGACTATTTTAGTTTTGATGTTTTAAAGAGATGTATTGTCAGGTTGACAGTTAAAATATTTTCGAAATTTGTTGGGAATTTAGGTATTAAGCCGTTTGGTAGTGCAAAAAATAGTATATACACCACGGTAGCGAATCGTCTTATAACCTTCGCGCTTCAGATACTTTGCAGTTGAAATTTGTACGGACACCAAAAAAGTTAAACATAAAGATAAAAAAAGAAACGTTTGGATAACGGAGGGATTAGTAGATTAACAACAGAAATACACTTTGTAAATAAAACAAAACGAACTTATAAAGACTACAAGAAATAATTAATATAAATTTAAATTTAGTGACTCAGATACTAAGGATAGTAAAACATTTTCGAATGTTGCAGATAAAGTATTGAGCTCACGATTTAAAAATATATTAATGAAATACTAGCAGAAAATGAAGCAATTACTAATAATACAGTAAAATTTTTTGACATATTTAATATATTTTTCATAAATCTTGAAAATATTGTAAACAATTTAAAAAGTGTTCCACATGTTGCTTCTTTAACCAAATATTTTTGATTCTAGCCAGTTATAGCTTGTTGTTTATCAGGATAGGAATAAAAGTATTTTGAATTGTATATGTAAATATCATGGATATGACACCAGGCTAAAACCCTTAAATTATGGAACACAAGCATCTGCTAAGACTGCTAAACAGAGAGTGTACTATTATTTTGGACCACGTTCCTATAACGCATTGCCGACTACAGTTAAATCATCTATTAATTAAAAAAGGGTTTAAAAAGAAGTAAAAGAATATTTACACTTCGCAGAAAAGTGAACTATTCACAATTTGTTTTTGTGAAATCTGATATGACAGAATTGTACCAAGTATACATGTGCAATGTGTAAACAATACAGTTCATTAATATTACTGAATATAGTAGAATTTAATTTAAAAAAACCTATGTTGAATAGGGCATCCCACGTACAGTTTTAAGTTTATGGGATTACGTTTATTTGTTATTAGTTATTTTGTTTATGTTAATTTGATTATCCGATCATTGTAGAGATTTTATCGACAAATAGACATTATTATTATTTGATTTTTCCGGTTCTGTCATTCTTCAGCATGTATAACTCGTAGAGAAGAATTGCCAAATACAAAACTTCTATTGCTGGTTCCAGCAAGGTACCTGTGGATGCTACAGAAAATGGCCACAACCATAATGCCAAGCTACCGGAAAATCAAAAGGGGTATCTACAGGTAGTTCCCAATGTATAAGTGGCTATTTCACCTTGCAACTCTCGGCTGCAGGTAATGTATCTCGGCGATGGGACGCTGAAACTGAACTGACATACTGTCTTTCAGAGGAACGGAATCCAAATACACTAATTAATCGCTGTGGCAAATAGCCTTCCCGGTACATTCGTAATGCTTAGAATAGAGCCAGTCATATGAAAGAAAGGTAAAACTTACCGTTTGAAACATTTTGCTCTTGCAGCCAAGAAAGTATAACATGTTCCTGCTGTGAGGTAAAATTCACAAAATATGTGTTTCTGATAAATCACCAAAAATACTGTTTGTAAGGACATCACTTAATTTCCACAAACGAAACGGGATCACAAAAATGGATTACTCAAAATTAATGCATTGTGGTAAGCCTAAATTAATGAATTTTTTGCATATAAATTGCTGTATTGCTTTTCCTTCACGAAATTTAAAATGAGAACATTTAATTTTACAAGTGGTGACCCGTATTTGTGACCAGCCATGTTAATAAATAAAAAAGACACGCTAAAAAAACTGAAGCTCTGCTAACAACAGTTGAAAATGCAATTGGATCAATAGAGCCAAATGATGCACATTGATATTATAACAC